>NIUQ01000180.1:0-65853 GCA_002796945.1 Plectus sambesii | reverse complement strand
GCTCTTATGTTAACGATTGCACTTTGTTCACTTGTTTGGTTAAGTCCTTGTCGGGGCACTTTGCTGATTGCACTGATTGTGAATGTAAGCAAGAGCGAAGCTACCGATTTATCTCGTCGATCCATTCTCAGTAATCCTCTGCGAACGTTGCAGCTGAATCGGCTTTGGTTTTCGTGGCGGCAATTTGTCTCGTCAAAGTACTCGGCGGTGTCTCCGACGCCAGGAGAGTCCTGCAATTGTTCGTAAAACAGCAGCAGCAGCAGGAGGCAATGACCAAACACCCAAATTCGTCCTTAGGCGTCGAATGTAATGAAAATATTTCGGAAGTGTGCAGCATGAAATACAAATGGCCAAGAATGCATTATTAGCTACTGGCGTTACAATATCCGAAACTTTTTGAAGTTTGTTGGACGTCTTATGTGATACCGCAAGCCGAGCACATCATGCAATGGTCGCTGCAAGTCTACACTGCGAGCGCGGGCGATCAATGCAAAGTGGCCGTTTGATCATTCCCGGGGCAGTGCTGTTGCTCGTCGAAGATGTGCTTAACTGGCGCTGGGGTCGTTTAAAAAAAATAGCTTCGCGTCATCTGATCAGCCTCTAGGGTGGGCGCAGCAGACGGACGGCATAGGAAAGCCAAGATTAGCTCAAAGACCACAAAAGACTGGCGCACAAAAAGTGAACGGCGCACTTTTTGCGAGAAAAATGAGACGCCCGCTCAATGGTGGTCAATGATCTCTGAACCCCTGCTGTTTTTAATATACTCGAGACTTTTGCTCAGTTTAGGGATCAACATAATTGCCCTGAAATAATTCTGGAAGATTTCACAAAGGATTACCAATATATTTGGGTCATGTTTTAAATATTCTTGTTATGGTGCATATAAATCTGGTCAGAATTATTTCACCACTGCAGCTATGTTGTCCTGAAAGCGATTTCGCAACCGCAGGATAAGTTCCATATCGCATACTGTACATAATGTAATACAGAAAACAATGCTAAAGTGTATCCAGAAAGGAGGATTACAACTATAATACTCGTGACAAAACTGGTGCGATGTCTCTGATTGCATAGTAGCCGTAAGCAAATTATCTCTAAAGATAATGAGACGCGAAAAGTGTTCGTTATCTAGCTAAGATATCGTTCAATATGCGTACGTATACCATATCCACTTTAATTTAACTTTTCAATTCAAAGAGGGAGTTTTAAATTGATCAGACTTCAAGTGTTTCATTTTTGATTTGAAAACGTCTTCTTTGAATTGAAAAAGGCCTTTTAAAGTAGATATAGTATAGCTTCAGTGTAGTAAGAAGACCTTTGATTGTAACTTTCATTTTCCGCATGAATATGAGTTCATCAGAAGTACAATAAAAACAAAAACAGTGATCCCGATACGTATGGAACAACCCCAAAATAGAAGAAAAACGAATGACATCCAGTTCTTTAGTCACAATAACAATACGCCAGCGAAAAAGACACAGTTGATAATTACTGGGCCTTATTGGAGGATCGGGAAGATTTGGGTTTCGATTCCTTCTCTGCTTTCCTCTCCCGCTTCTTCAAGTTGTCCATGTTCAGTTTGAGTAAGTTGGCATACGCCAGCTGGAACTTGTTGACGTCTTTTGGGTTGATCTGAAAAGTGGTAATAAAGCGAAATTCGTTTATAAGAGTACTTGGGAGATGGCCAAACTTGGCGGAAAAGCGAAGTTCATTGTAGGGGAAAATAAGCTCTGGGACCAAACGAAATTACTGATAGAGATGAATTCTTTTATTTTTCGAAATATCCAGAGCGGCTGTCACTGAGTATGACTCTACAAATGCATATGCAGAGATTTCTAATCATAGAGTTTTATTACAGATAACTATATAAGATAACTTTTTTGATCAGTAACGAGCATCGAGACCGAATACCGTAGAACACCAAATTTTAGCCTATCTTTATCACGCACTAAGTCAAGGAAATTCTCATGAAAGACTGTTTTGCCGTTACTGAGTGGAAAATTTCGCCTTTAATTAACAACAAAGAATCATGATTGATCGCCTGGCCTCTTTAAACTGCATATGTGCACTTATAAAAGAACCTTTATGGAATATTCTAGGGGCATATGCAATTGCAGAACATTCCAGAATGTTCTATCCCTCTAGTGTTATGGAGCGCATGCCGCTGCAGTGGTTCAATTAGTGAAATTCGCGTCATATATAGTCAAAATTTGCCGATCAGTAACAAGAAATTATAGATTGAATGCGGCAAACTGCTTCGAAAACGAAAGCGCTTCTTTCAATCAATTTATGCACGCAAAAACCAAGAAATAACTACTATTCTTGGTTTAAAAAAAGGTGTTAAAGCACCCAATTGCGAGCTCATTTTTTTTCTACTACGGTACCTGTCTCACATTCTCAGCATTGATCGGCACATTTTGACTAGTGGACCAATGTGAGTCAAAGGTCGAACAGCACTTTAAGGGTATTCGAGTCAAGCAGCAAGTATGGCTTATTATATGCATGCGTGTTAGGCGCTTGTACGCCGAAGAAACAGTAAAAGAAACGAACCACAGTGCTAATCTTCTTACTGCCGTGCTTCACTCGCAGCAAGCACTTTGGCTCTCCAGATGAGCCACCTCCACCGCTGAGGTTGTGAGATCCAGAGCTAGTTGATTCAGTTCGCGCTCGTGGCTTCGTGTGTCCATCATCTAAAACAAAACGGATCTACACATAGTTGGCAGTTCTGCACAATATAGTCCCCAAATCGGCCGTTTTGATGCGGAAAAGTGTGGATCTATGGTTAATCATTGCTCTGAGTGGCTTTAGGTCGCTATTCTATAGAAGTACCTGAAGTGGAAGCTTTTACTGAGTGCAGGATGGAGGGAAGGATAAATGCAAGCTTTAATAACCGATAGACAGTGATTTTCTGCAGGAGAGATGCTTTATAGTTTGTTTAGCGGAGGGGATATCGTCGCCTCTTTTAATAAAGCGAATGTTTCAGAAATAGTCTGCTACTATCGCGGTGGCAGGGTTGTGTATGAATGATAGCGAAACAGTCGCATGCCACACACTGCTACAATTTCAGATGTCCCCACTGCACGTCCTTACAAATGTTTCCAAGTTGGATAAAGCGAATCAATCCAGACATTCACACTATACAATAATAAACTGACTTTAAGACCACTTCTCGTTCAACTTTTTCGATCTAGCTCAGTAAGATACAGAAAAGTGAAGATGGACGTGTTTTACTAAACATTCGCATGCAAAGAAGTAGTAACTTACATCGTTTCATAGTGATGCTAACCGAGCCAGCGCCACCCATACGCGATCGCTGGAACATCTTGCCCAACTCCGTCAAGAAATGATCGTTATCCAACAAAGTCATTTTCTCAAAATGCAACGTTGGTCAATAATTATTCACAACAAACTGAACGTAGAGGCGATTGAACTGAATGTGCTGGATGAGGCAGAAATGAAAAATAAGTCAAAAAGTGGACACAATTCGAATTTGGAAACGAATTTTTACTTAGGCCAACATAAAAATCGTTGTTCGCGTGTTACTGCGACAGTATAATTAATATGGTGCAGTTGCGTCTTGAACCAAATTAGCGCGTCGAGACTCAGGTCGTGACGGTACGCTGTCAATTTACGACTACGGCAGCTCAATGAAAGATTCACTTGAAAAAGCCAAAGATTCCCTTTAACTTCGCTGACGCATTCTTATTTGCTTTTCTCAACGGTCTTCAACTGTTTTCTCAATCTCTCAACCGTTTTCTCCACCTTCAAAACACGCATGATGCTGCTCGTATAATCTGTTGATTCATGGCCGTTTATGGATGCTTCTCGACCCTTTAGCCGCCTGACTAATCGATAGTAGTAAATCGCAGTAATTACTAGCGATCCGACGATAGCAAGAGACGCACTAATCTTATATTAGAGATAAAGTGGGTGGAATCGAGGGGGTTTTTTGATTCTACAAAAGCCAGTGTGATCTTCGCCCAATGCGTCGTCGTTCAGCATGAGTGGAAGATTCAAAATGATTGATAAGAACTATGAACCGAGAAGAAGCGGTGATGTCATACGCTCTGCGAATAAAACTTTGCCGATTAAAAATGGGAAAATTGTATTGCAAATCCATCACTAAATGCTTCGATATTGACTGACCAGATAAGCACACTGCCCGGATGGTGCACGGCATTTTCGTGCCGGATTGATGTACACTTATCCGGGTTTCATTGTACCAATTGTCTCACTTCGATCGCACTGTCTCTATTAAGTAAATTAACTTAACTTCACTTTCTGCTGCTCTTCCACGGTAGCCATTTGCTCCTTCAAGAGGATTGACTTTTTTTTTCACTCGTCGATATCATCGTATCTTGATATTGTGTTCCACTGCTGTGGTTTAATTGAAGAAGCCCTGCGTCCTTAATCACCTCCCTCGTACCATGGAGTTGCAGTATTAAACCTTTGAGAGACCATTATCTGACTGTTACTCGCAGTGTCTACGTAGAAGACGATGGAATTTCCATACTGCTATTTTATCGAATGAACATTATGTGCACTTTCAAACACGGAATTGCTTCAGCGCATGTGCCACAACACAGACAGCCAGAAATAGCCACAATTTTGAGTAGGACAGGGTTATGGCCAGAGGTGCGTATAGCATTCCAGATCACTTTGTCACCGAAATCTTCGATCCCACACAAATTCGAGTTCTTCATTCAGAATTTAATATATCTAACATTCACTTTTGCAGGATGTTTCCTCTTATTCCGATTAGACCTGCAAGTTTATATAAATTTGTACTCCACGATGGCACGTTCAAAAAGAAAAATAAACTTACCAGATGACTGAGATATAGTGCTTATTTCATAGTAGCGAGCGGCAGCGATTAGAGCTGTGAAATCGAGACTACACGTAGCTGTACTGACGACGAACAGACCGACCACCTTACACCCGTGAAGATAATCAATCGAACCATACCAAAGCACATAAACGTCAACCGCTTGCGCCGTGCAGTGTAATAAGTCGGAAAGGCTGAATCTCGGCATGAACCAACAAGAGACATTTGTACGAAGAGAGGCAGTCGTTAGTGTAAGAGTAATGAAGAACGCATTGCTGGTGAAAACGAAGAGTGAAAATATCTCGACGTAGAGTGCGAACCACAATGCAGAATTTCCATAAAACTCATACAAATAATCAAATGTCGTGTCGTTCAATATCTTCGGGGCAACTGCGTCGGCAGACTATAAGTTACAGGACTGCTCTTAAAGTTTTTTGTTCTCTGGTCCCTAATTTACATTCTCGGTCTGTCCAATCATTGTACAATTTCGTACATGGTACATTATATATCATTTTTTTAGAAAAAGCAGAACATTTCAACCCCATTAAGACAATATTCTTCTTAGCTAATTCTTTGGAAATTCACTTAGTTTGCGAATGAATTCAGAATGAATAAAGGAAAATGAATAGATTACTAGTTATCTGCAGCTATTGACAATTCGACGTACATTAGCATTTCAAATTCTGCGTACAGCACTTGAGCGGTTGCTCAGGTTGTCGAGCTGTCTTGGAACAGAATTCCTGACGTTCGACAATAGTTGAAGAAAGCGAACTCGAAATGGTTTTATAAGACCGATTGTCAGCCAGGGATTAGCAGCGCTCGATGAAGAGTATGGCGCTATGAGTAGTCGATTAATCCACATGGGTAAAACCGGCAGAATCATCTGTCCTGCGGTAAGGATCGCAATAGGACTTACTGAAAAGAAACAGATATAACAATCTGGTATTATTATTAAACGATACTAGGCAGTTCTCGAGTTTTTGAGTTCTTGAGTTACGGAGCCTTTCAAGACTTGTGACACGATGAAGCGATTACAGTCAAAGCAGGATACGAGAGAACGTTAGGATATAGAAGATTTTTTTGTATCTAAGTTTCTCTTACACAACTCCAACATCTGCACATTTTTGAGATTCGGATGAGAGGCATCGTAGATTAAGGCGACAAAAGAATTAGCATAACCCTCGTTTTTGGGCATCGCAGGCAAATCAAGCGATTTTACTATCGTAATTTTTAAATAAGGTGTTAATATAATATCTCAAATATACATTTACACATACGTTTTTCTTCCATATGGGCACTTCTGCGTGTTTTTGCTTAGCAAATCTCCGAAAATGACCAAATATCTCTTGGAGCCTACTTTAACCGAAGTAAGAGAGCTGTGCGATTGAGTAAAGAACAATTCAAACAATAAACGTACTAGTGAGAAGAGGAAGCAACGTGACGATCTTCATTACACGCATGACGCCGCTCGTATAATCTGTTGATTCATGGCGGTTTATGGATGCTGCCTGATTCTTTAGCCACTTGACCAATCGATAGTAGTAAATCGCAGTAATTGTCAGCGAACCGAAGAAAACAAAAATCACAGTACACTCGTAGCTGAGCAGCAGTGGAACCGAGGTGAACTTTTTCGCTCCACAGAAACCCGCCGGATCTTCGCCGAATGCGTCATTCAGCATGAGTGGGAGATTCACCATGACGGACAAGAAGAACCAACCGGCAATAAGCGGTAACGTCCTGTGCTCTGCGAATATGGCGCTGCCGAATGAAAAAGCTGAAATTATTCGCAAATACAAATTATAAGCTTCAATATCTACTGTAGGCAATGAGATTGATCACTTTTATACTGTAAGTTCATAATCTCTATGCGCACACAGTTATACGCATAGTATTTTTTGGATCGCACTAATCCTGTTAAGTGCTAGCATTTCCATTCGCTTTCTGCTGCTCGTCTCTTGCGGTCAGGTGAATCCTAAGAGGTTTGACTCCCTTTTATCACTCACCTTCATCGTTATACCCTTTGGATAGTTCCTCTACATTCCTTGATTGGTAGGAAACCCTTCGTCTATAACTAGTTCCCTCGCACCGTAAGACTGCAGTATTGAACCTTTCGAGAGATCGTTATTACATAGTTATTTGCAGCATTCGTGAAGAATACGACGGAATTTTCATATTGCTACTTTAACGATTACAAACCAAACAGATTTCCAAACAGCGAATACTGCTTCAGAGCACGTGCCACGGCAGAGACAGCCAGAAACGGTCACGACTATGAGCGTTGTGAGATTACGACCAGAGATGAGTATAGGGTTACAGATTCCTTTGAGACCGGAATCTTCTATCCCCACACGTTCGCGTTCTCCATTCAACATGTTTTACATTTAAAAATTCAATTTTGCACAATATCTCCTCTTATACCAACGCGACTTTCTTGCTTACGCAATTTCGTACTCAATGACGGCACGACAATAGATAAAGCTAAACAAACCGGTTGATTGTGAAATGGTACTAATTTGATAGTAGCGTTCCGCGGCAATTAGCGCCGGAAATCCGAAACTACACGTGACCGTACTAATGGTGAATAGACCAGCCGTCGCACACAAGTGGCGATTATCAACCGAACCATACCAAAGAGCATAGGCATCAGCCGCACGCGCCACGCCGTGCAGTAAGTCAGAAAGGCTGAATCCCAACAAGAACCAATTAGCAGCATTCTTACGAAGAGAGGGAGTCGTCAGCGTAAAAGTGATGAAGAATGCATTGCTGATGATAGTGAAAAGTGAAGCTGTTAGCGCATAGATTGCGAACCACTTTGCAGAAATTCCATAAAATTCATCCAAATAATCAAATGTCGTGTCGTTCAACACCATTAGGTGACTGCGTTGGCAGACTGTGAGTTACGCAGCTGCTTTCAAAGGTGTTTGATCAGTGACCGCCAACTTCCTTCTCGATCTATCCAATTATTGTGGATTTTTGAATTTTGATCATACCAAGTCATACGCTTTGAATAAGCAGGTTGTATCGATCAAATTCAAACGAAAAAATAAATTAAAGTTAATTGCTTGGAGAGCCAATTATTTAGGAAATACTACCCTCGGGCTTATTTCACAAAACTATTGCGGATTGCCAATGCGGTTCGCAATTTGCGACTCTTGCGTTTGCGTCTGTGCAATTTACAGTTTCACAAAGACTTCAAGAAGTTGTATTTTGTAATAGCAACTGCTATTTGAAACGGCGATCAATAATGCGCACGGCAGCAAGGCCAGTATCCGATCGCACGGGTAGAAATATGATACAGAAATGCAACGGTGCGCTGGAGCTGCAATAATCAGCAAATTATTAGTAATGATAAAAAGGATGATTTCCGCAATCGCAAACGCTTAGTTCTTTAGATGATCAGTGCATTAAATAAATTTTGATTGAGTTTTTTTTCGTAAATTCTCCTACTTACTCTGCCCAGTCGTATTCATCTTATCGCCCTTGAAATACAATGTTTCCAAAATCAACTTCTCAGTTTCACCCGTATTATGGGAAAATATAGATCATGTCCCTCGTTTCGCGGAAAAACAATACGCTTATTCGAAAAACCATTGAAAAAAGTTGAAATAAATGTTAAATTGATGTAATCATGCTAGCGAGAATACTTTTTATCAGTGCTACAGATCATTTCTCTCCCACTCTTCGTTTTCGCCGACAGTTAGTGAAAATTTATTTCTTCAATTGAGCTTTTAAGAGCCCTTTAAACTTGCAATTTTTGCCTCAGAGAACTGCGAAATACAATTAAAACTGGCGGTTGTATGAAACTGGCTATTGCGAATGAAATGCTAAAGACTTGTAGACGCAACTATTTTTGAGACATGGATGTCGATGTCACCGCGCGAATCAAAAAGAAAGAGATGTCACAGGAAATTCATCGCGAGCGGAAAATCTGGACGGTTGAACTCCTATCCTAATGGGACTATCTAGACACTGTGAAGTTTATTAAGCGCTCTATTGAGAGCATTGTGTCAAAGAAAAATTTTGCAATTAACATGTGAGAATGAACTTTACTTCAAGCGTATAAACACCAGTTACATGGATTCGCGAGATAAAAACCTTTTTCAAATCGCTAACAATAAATAGATCGAGTCAATTATTTTTCAGAAGCAAAGTCTGCCAAAAGAATCAAAGAATGAGAGCTTTAATAATAATTATACACATTGCCAAGGCCTTTCTTGGATGCGAGTGCCTCTTTGCATTCACCTTTTTCCAGACAAATGAGAGCTTTGAACATCTTCTAAGCTGACTCATTAGTGCACCTTTTGGATGATAATGATCATTGCGGACGGGAATGCTTGAAACGTTTTAGAATGATCAAAAATCTGAGGGAAGAATGACCCTGAGAATGAGGTATGTTTTGATAAAGAAATCTGGTCTTAGGAGAAGAGAAAGGGTAAGAAAAATCGCACTTAGCAACACTACTGAATCTTATTAAGCCAAGTCCTTCGTTTTCTCTTTCTCAGTGCACATTGTATCAATAATAGAAAAAGATGGAAGTACCAACAGAACTTTTCAAAATCTCAAGAAAGATTTTCCAAAACATGGTTAATCATAACTATGAAATCAGTCGAATACACTAAATGTTGGAAATGCTACTGGACAACAAGAATCAACGAATCAACGTCCCAGAATCTAAGGAAAACGATTGACGTACACTGGGACCTATTTAATAAAACTGTTGCAATTGAAACTGTAATTTGGCAAGTTCTTGTTTCCTTAAACCTTTTACATTTCTGCTACTACAATTCCATAATTCAGTCACAGTCTTAAAATCGCGTTTAAATTTACAATGTGTACCCCAAGCCGGACAACAAGATACCGTGGTATTATAAATATTGCCAATATTTGGAAAGCTATGCTCGGTGACCATTCTCAAGCGCAGTGTTTGCTGGAGGAGAACACTACCGTCGGTGAACTTCATTTCGGTCACTTTCAACGAAAAATCGAGATTGTGTCAAAGTTTTTAAATAGTCGATCAAAATTTCATGAATGAAGACAATTCCCGAAGTTATAAACAAGATTTATTTTACGTTTCATATCAACTAGACCTATAATCGCTATTTGCCACGCATCGAAAAGTGTGGCAAAGTACGGCAAAACGTGGCAAAGCTTTAGAGTGGTGCACCTGACTATCGCTAGTTTCCTCTTTGACGGCTTCTCAGTAATTTTGGATCATCTGATGAAAAGTATATTTTATCAAATGATCGCAGGTGAAAGTAGGATTCAATAATTAGTTTTTGTGGCATTAATAGTCATTCATTAAGAAGTGGGCGAAAGCAGATGCCCGCCGGAGTGAGGTGCATCGACGGTAAGAGCGCTTCCATGCCGCCCATGGTAAGACGCGTCGTGTAGGTGAATGCGCGTTTAGCATTCTGTAAATGCGCTTCCGCCTCCTTCTGGAGGGGCTTCACGTTTCCGCATGCGAGATCATCAAAGCGTGCACGACGGTCCACAATTTGGCGCTCAAATCCGATTTCATCGATGTTCAATATGAACTTGATCAAAAGTATATTGACACAGAAGACAGAAATAACGAAAATACAACACATTTCATAACCATTTTCAAATTTATAAGCTTTAAATATTGTCATTTTTTGTTCACGGAATTCAATACTGTCTCAAACAACCACCGAATACTACCTAGCAGTATAAAATTCAAAAATGTCACGCCACGTTGCAATTTTTGCACCTCACTATATATCGTCGAAGTGCAGAAGGTCACAGAGTACACTACATGCCGCGAATGTATATGTTGTTTTACAGAACAGAGCGACTCATCTTGATTGTAACCGCATCCGCCCTCTGCTTCTATTGCAATTCGCACACACTGTATGCATTTCAAGTATGCATCTTTTACGCATTGAATTGTATATGCACTTCGCTTTTCGAAATTTCAAAGCGAATAAAAAAGATCAGATACAGCGATTTAAATTTTTTTAGATATCGACTATTGTTCGTACAGTAGTATTTCATGATCTGTGCACAATACTTGAGCGATTATTCAGCATATCGACACTTCTTGGAATAGTGTTCTTGGCACTCCGTAGTAGTTGTAGAAAGCGAATTCGAAATGGTTTTATAAGTCCGATTGTCAGCCAGGGATTAGCAGCACTCGATATAGAATACGGTGCTAAGAGCAGTCGATTAATCCACATGGGAGTAACCGGCAGAATCATCTGTCCTGCGGTAAGGATCGCAGTAGGAGTCACTGAAAATAAATGTAATATTATGGTATTATTATTGAAAAATATTTTGTAGATCTTCACGTTTAAATTCTAGAGTTACTGGGTCTTTCAAGGCTAGCTACACTATGACGCGATTACAGTCAAAGCCGTATGTGAGAGAACGTGAATACATTAATTAAAATTCTTTACACGCACTCCATCATCTGTGCCTTTCTTAAATTTGGATGGTAGGAATCGTAGATTTGACGACAAAATAATTAGCATAACCCTCATTTTGGATGGCGCAGGTAAATCTGTTGATTTTAGCATCGCAAACTAAAGATAATGTGCTAATAAAAAACCTCAAGTCAACACGTTTTCATAAGTTTTCTATGCTGTTAGCCAAAATTTCTTTTATATTTGGCTTATTCTACGTGTTTTGCATAGTAAAGTGTCCCGGGAATGATCAAATGCCTCCTAGAGCCTACTTTCACCGCATTGAGAGAGCTGTCCGATTGAGTAAAGAAAAATTCAAACAATAGACGTACTAGTGAAAAGAGGAAGCAACGTGACGATCTTCATTACGCGCATGACGCCGCTCGTATAATCGATTGATTCGTTGTTATAGGCGACGCTTCTTCTCCTTATTGATGCTTCCTTGTCTTTTAGCCACTTAATCAACCGATAGTAGTAAATCCCAGTAATTAACAGCGAACCGAAGAAAATAAGAATGACTGTAAACTCGTAGCTGAGCAGCAGTGGAACCGAGGTGAACTTTTTGGTTCCACAAAAACCCGACGGATCTTCGCCGAATGCGTCATTCAGCATGAGCGGAAGATTCAAAATTACGGACAAGAGGTACCAACCGACAATAAGCGGTAGTATTCTACGCTCTGCGAATATTGCTCTTCCGATTGAGGATGCTAAAATGATTCGCAATACAACGCTCACTGTTTGCTTCGATGTTGACCGTAGTCAACGTGAATGAATTTTTATACTGCTGATCAGTAATCTCTATACGCTCACTGTTACAAGCTTTGTCTCACTACGATCGCATTGACCCTGTTATATGATAGGACTCTAGTTTGCTTCTCGTCCGTAGCGAGCTTTCGCTTCCTTAAGAGATTGGACTCCCTTTTATCACTCGCCTCCATCCTTGTACCTTTTGTATAGTTCTCCTGCATTCCTTTACTCTTAGAAATCCTCCGCATTTAATCGATTCCCTCGCACCGCAAAGTTGCCATATTGAACCTATTGGGAGATCATTATGATACAGTTATTTGCAGTATCCGCGAAGAAGGCGACGGAATTTTCTTGCTGCCACTTTAACGATCGCGAACTATGTGCAATTTCATACAGCAAACACTACGACAGCCAGAAACGGGCGCTGTTTTTACCATAAATGGTTCATAACTATACAGGATTCCAAATCTTGTGAGAGCTGAATCTTTAATCCCCCAATACATTCGCGTTTTTTTCTCAAAATTTTTTACTCTTAATAATTTAGGCTGGCACGAAATTTTTCTCTTATTCCACCTTTTTCTGCCAACTTATGCTATTCATACTCTATGATGGTGGAAGCAAAAGAAAATACTAACCAGTTGATTGTGAAATCGTGCTAACTTTATAGTAACGTTCCGCCGCAATTAGCGCCGGGAATCCGAAACTGCAAGTAGCCGTACTGATGACGAATAGACCAGCCACCGCACACAAGTGGCGATTGTCGATCGAGCCATACCAAAGCGCATAGGCATCAGCCACATGCGCCGTGCAGTGCAGTAAGTCTGAGAGGCTGAATCCCAACAAGAACCAATTGACGACATTCTTACGAAGAGAGGGAGTCGTCAGCGTAAGAGTGATGAAGAATGCATTGCTGATGATAGTGAAAAGTGAAGCTATGAGCGCATAGATTGCGAACCACTTTGCCGAATTTCCATAAAACTCATACAAATAATCGAAGTTCGTGTCATTCAACACCATTGGGTGACTACGTTGACAGACTGTGAGTTACGCGGCTTCTTTCAAATAAGATTTTTGATCAGTGGCCGCCAATTCTCTTCTCGATCCATCCAATCATTGCTGATTGTCGTATGCGTGGAATAAGCAAAACTTATCGACCAAATTCAGACAATAAGCTTCGTCTTAGCTAATTCTTCGGAGATTCAATTAGCTTGTGAATTCCGCCGGAAAACTGCGTCATATGTCGCCGATTAATGGAACGTAATAGAGCGTAGGACAAGGTGACGCATAACTTTTGCTCAACTGCTTTCCGCATCTTTCGCCAGAAACAGTGATCATTTGAAATGTACGAGTACCTTCTAAGTACTTGTTAGGCGTTAAATAAAAGCAATCAAATCGCAGAAACTACTTCTTAATGAGCGTCTCAAGAGCTGCGCCACATTAACCTACGATGGTACAATCCTTTTCCATTGGAAATTTGCTTCCTATTCTCGTGTATATGTAAGTTAAAGGTGCCTTGTCTGGCGGTTGTAAGTGACGAAGAGCATGTTTCCATCAAGTTTGGCGCTATCGCAAATAACTCAAAGACTGTAGTTTCGGTCATTGAGCAACTCGGAAGCTTGCAAACGAGATTTTCTTGCGCACAAAAGCAACTGCGTTCAAAACTATTGCAATCATAATTTTGCGATGAAATTTACCTAAAAATATATCGGGTATTCAAATGACAAGCTACAGCATCTATTCTCATCGATTGAGTTCTTTGAAGTGCACCTTTACTGTCCTTTAGCTTCTCTCAAATATCATTTCATGCCATGATTTGTATGTTTAAGACTTTTTTGAGTGAGCTTTAAAGTAATAGGAGGGTGAGAAATGGCAGTTTTGTCCCAGAAATACTGCTTTTTAATTTTTTGTTTCTGATACTGTAGCGCATTATTTCAAATGGGACGCAGGCAGCCAGTTTGAGACAATTCCACTATTTAGTAGTAGTGTATAAAATATCTAAACGATGTTACTTCTGTTTAGGATATCTAAATGATGTTACTTCTTTGCCCCGTAGCGATATCGGTCTCTGCAATGTTCTTAACAGCTCTGCGTGTTTATGTCTACTCCATGTGTTACATCCCTAACGACGCAAATAGCGCAATGCGTCTTTCCATACTATCTACGAACGCCAGTGTGTACATTCACCACAGCGCAGTATGAACACGTCTCTCACCTACGTGTTTTATCATACATCCATCTACGATCGTCGTTGTTTATCTCATACTATAGTACAATGTCTCGCAGAATTCGTCCTTCTTTTTATCTCCGATCACAATCTTTGCCAACTCGGCGCGCCCTCATTAAATCAAACCTTTGTTAAACACCTTGCTCACAGCTCTGTACATAACTTGCGCTGTCAAGGACAACCGCCGGTGTAGTGCCGTGTCACTTTCCAGATTAGAAAAAATTTGCAGACTGCTTACTCGCAATGTAATATACATATCGATATAGTATACAATATCCATAGACTCGCGCTAATATCCATTGTAATAAAACCAGGATGTAGGTAATGCAGCATATACAAGCCGGCTATATCACATCCTTTTAAATGCGAGCGCATGCGGTCTTGAATGGCGGCTGTTGCGGGTTGCTGTAGCATGCCATTTGGTTCGCGGCGGGATATCTGCTGTCGGGATTTGAATCCTTCACAGAATACTTATGTCAATCCTTTATTCACTACTCAAGCAATACACACAGCTCACAACTCAAAATCTGCACGCATGCAATGAACAGTATATATACAGAAAGTAGCTAAAATAGGATATAAAAAAAAGTATTTTTCATGCTGAGTTAGTAACGATGTCTTACGGACACAATTTTAACAAGGGGAACGGAGAGAAACGGCGTTAGTGTATCATATTGATTTATCGTATCAAAGCTTTATCTTGTCATGTTACAACGTAACTGAGCGTCACTTTTACCCTAACCTCTTTCTATGAATGACGTCGGAAAGTTTCCGACACTGCTGGCGCTCTGCTTGCTGATTGGCAGAATGATAAACCGGTGTTGGTTGTAAGCATTCGGCGGTTGTTTGCGAGGTTTCGAACTCTTTCGACCGCAAACTCGTTTCAGGTTGAAGCGTCGGCGCGGCAGCGGCGTAACCAGCAAATCTCGCTCGTTCAATTCTTGACGTGCTTCAGATGGTAGGATCGTTGACTGTTGACCCGCTTCAGATGGTGGAGGCGTCGACGGTATTCGCAAGTAAACCGAATATGAATGCGCATTGTTCGCATTCATTGATCCGTAGCTGGCATCCTCTTGAGGGCTGACACCATTTCCTTGCTGTTGGGCGCGGTTTCCTAACTGCTCGGTTCTACACTCTTCACGGTTGTTGTAATCAAGTTGATTACTTCTTTCGCTCAAGTTTGCGGGCTGAGCATAGTATGACGACAGTATGGGCTGCTCCGGCGGTGACGGATGTTGTAGTTATTGTTGAAGCGATTGTTGACCACCGCTCGAGCTCATTTGCGCCATACGACTGGCGTCTGTTGAGGTGGCGTCTCCTTCCAAACCGATTCCCATGCCAGCGATCCGGATAGCGCGATCGGTAGAGTGAGCGAGGACCTCACTAACAGTTGCTTCAATGTTGGTTTGGCTTGAAGCATCCGCACTAGTTTTAGCAGAAGCCCTTTTCCACGCGACTCGTGGCGTCGACGTCGCACCTCTTTTTCTTCTTTTTTGTGGTTTCTGTCTCTCATTGCTAAAAATTTTACAGCACAGATGATTTACAATAAGATGAAAATAGGTCAAATGATAGCATCACCAGTGAGAGCAACGCTGTGAGGCTTATTATAAAATTTTACCTGGTACTTGGCAGCAGTTGTTCTTGTGCGCTCTCAGGGGCTTGAGAACTTATACGCATTTTTAATTGAGCAATCTGGCTCAAAGATAGCTGAAGGTCTTGTTCGATTTGGTTCATTAGAGAGAGAATTTCCTGTAAGTTGGCCATTATAATATTGGACTTCACAGGATGTTTCTCGGGAGTGAGTAAAGTGTAAAGTGAATTTTCCCCCCGAGTCTGGGCGTTCTAAAGATGTTTTCCAGATCGTTACAGTAGATTACGTTCATCTCTGACCTACATGGTAATGAGTAGTCATACGTCCAGACATTCCATTATGTAGTCTAAATTAATTTTTCCATTTGAAATGTGATATGTCCCCAAGTTAGGATTATAGACCGGTTAGTGTATTTGAATCCCCCGCGTGCTCCGGACCCACGTTGTACCGTGTCCAGTGAGTATCGTCTGAGGCGGTGTGGCTCGCTTGTATAATAAGAGCACCGCCTCATGTTGTTCTAGTAGTTGTGCCCTCTCTCGTAGCCTACTTTATATAAACGGTCCTATTCGACTCCGTCTCCGGCCTCCCGGTCCTCACCGAAGATCAGAACATAACAGTGGCGACAGCGGCTAAAGCGAATACGCGCGACGTGATATTCCCGACATCATGACCGACCGAGACCGAAGCGGCGCTGCGCGTGCAGCAGACGGAGGAGGCGTTGGCGGCGAACTACCGTCACAGACCGACGTATTGGCGCAACTAATGGCGCAGATGCAGCAGCAGAAGCTGATGATGGAGACGATGCAGGAGGAGCTCGCNGCAACCGGCTCAACCGCCCGTCCTGCCTCCAGCACAGCCGACCGTCCAGCCTCCAGTGCACCCACTCGTGCAAACGCAACTCTCCCTGCAGCCGAGACTGCAGCAGATTCCGAAGCCGCCGACGTTCAACCCGAATGTGAACGACTTCGCGACGTGGGCTATCCAGCTCAACAACTTCTTCGACCTCTACCAAGTCGAGGACGACAGAGAGAGGAGGCAAGTACTGATACTCGCACTGACTGAAGACGTCATCAAGGTCCTGACCGCGCTGACGATGGGACAACCGCAGACAAAGTCCTACAACGAGCTCTTCGGTCTTCTGAAGGAGCGACACGTGAAGAAGGCTATTCTCCCGATGAGAAGAGACGCATTCCTAAAGGCCCGGCAGAAAGGTTCGCAAACCGTTGACGAGTGGCAGACCGACGTCTGCAAGCTGGCCGTCGAGTGCGAGTTCGGCACTCTGTTGGAGAGCATGATGCTCACGGTATTCCTGGGTGGTCTTCGGGACGACAGACTTCGTATTCATCTTCACGCGAAAGAGCTGACGACACTCTGGGAAGCGGTCGACGCGGCACGGCTCTACGAGGCGCAGAGATGTCTACCGCCGGATTCGAAGCAGCAGGAGCAGCCGCAGGACGTCTACGCGCTGAACCAGCGATGGAAGGGTCATCAACGAACGTGGAAGGGCAGGTCGCAGACTGACAGCGAGTCAGACTCAAGCGGAGAAGAACCGTCAGAGCAGAAGACGCAGCGCAGAGACTGCGAGAGCAAGCACAAGGAAGGAGGCAAGTCTTTTCCAGGGAGGTGCTTCAACTGCAACGAGTACGGCCACCGCGCGAGCGCCTGCAAGAAGCCCAAGAAGAAGAAGGCCGATCTCAACGCTATTTACGCCCTGCAGGAGACTTCACTCGCGTACCTGACGCTCAGGGCGGGCGAGAGCAAGGTCAGATTTCAAGTCGACACTGGAACCACCCTCACTGTCTTCACGAACGAAGACTGGCACGCCATTGGACGACCCAGGCTGAAGGCGCCGTCCTACGAGGCCCGCAGTTACAGCGGGCATGCCGTCAAGTTGAAGGGCGAGATGGAACTGGATGTCTTCCTCCGAGGCAGAAGACATCGACTCAAGGCTCTTGTTGCTGATGACGTAGAGCATTCGATTATGGGGCGGGAATGGTTGAAGTTGGTCGATGGCTGGGAGCAGTTCAAAGAGCGGCTCAAGGAACAGCCAGACTTCGAGCTCAAGCAAGGCCGAATCGAATACGTCAACTTCGTCAAGCGAGCGATTCCGCAGTCGCAGCAACAACTGGACGTCTCATCGTCGCCGCCGTCGCGGGACGATTCCTTCCGTCGCCGCCTCCAGCGCACGACAACTCTCCGTCGATGCGCAAACCGTCACCACCGACCTACGCAGGTCAAGTCACTGCTGCCGTTGCAGCCTTTGCAGAACGACTCGCCATTGCCGCCGTCGCGGGATGACTCGTCGTCGCTGCCGACTCTGAAAGACTTGCTACCGTCGCTGCCGTCGCAGCCTTCGCGGAACGACTTCCTGTCGTTGCCGCCGACTCTGGACTACTCGCTGCCGCCGCAGCCTTTGAGGGACGCATCGTCGCCGTCGTTGCCGTCGCGGGGCAGGTTGCCGCCGCCGACCCTGAACGACCGACCGCTCGACTGCTCTACCCGACCCGACTACTTGCTCCTTCGCGCCCGGCGCGAACCTTCTATTTCCAAGTCCGAAGAGAAGGAAAGGAAGAAGAAAAAGAGGCTTGCAGAACTGGCGGAGGAAGTCGCGGAGCTGAATCCAGAGATCGCGGAGGATCCTCCGGTCTAGGCGGAGGAGTGATATGTCCCCAAGTTAGGATTATAGACCGGTTAGTGTATTTGAATCCCCCGCGTGCTCCGGACCCACGTTGTACCGTGTCCAGTGAGTATCGTCTGAGGCGGTGTGGCTCGCTTGTATAATAAGAGCACCGCCTCATGTTGTTCTAGTAGTTGTGCCCTCTCTCGTAGCCTACTTTATATAAACGGTCCTATTCGACTCCGTCTCCGGCCTCCCGGTCCTCACCGAAGATCAGAACATAACAAAATGTATACATAAAACTCTAACCTGACATGCTAATACAGGAATTGAATGTGCGGCAAAAATTGCTTTGTACGAGTCGAACACAGGAGATAGTTAGTAAAGCGATGAAAAGAGACATTGTGTTGCACGTCAGTCAATGATCAGTAAACGACATCTTGAGCAAATATTAGCCGTTCGTATTCTATGCCAACCCTTTATCCGGCATTTTGTTATGCGTCAGAGATGTTTTTATGTATGCTAATTCAATCTAGACCGTATGCACTCGTATTTGAAAGGAGGTGATACAACCGGCTTGTATGTGCTGCATTAACTACATCCTAGTTTTTATTAATATGCATATTAGCCCGAGTCTATGGATTTTGCCAACTTTATTGATATGTTTATTATGTTGTGAGTAAGCAGTCTCTTAATTTTTTTCTACTCTTGAAACTGACACGATACTTCACATGCGGTCGTTTGGTACGCCGGCGGTTGTCCTTGACAGCGCAAATTATTTACAGAGCAGTAAACAAGGTGTTTGACACCGTTTGATTAACGAGGGCACGTCGAGTCTGCAATGATTGTGATCGGAGATGTAGACATGATAGGTAGGACGAATTTCGCGAGACATTGCGTTGTGGTATATGAAAAACAACGACGATCGTAGATGGGAGGTATGATAAAACACGTGGGCGAGAAACGCGTTCACGCTACGTGGCGAGTGCGCACATCGGTGATCGTGAAGAAGGGGTAGGGAAGGAGTTTTTATAAAACGTGCGCTGCGCTAGACGTATTTTTACTGTGCTGAAATATGTTCTGTACTTTAAGCTAATATACGGTCGCACAACAAGTTTGTACAACAAGTTTTGATCACATTTGACGGGTATGCACATCGGTGATCGTACAACCGATAGATTTGCGTCGGTTGCGATGGACCACACGGAACAGAGAAAAACACGCTTATGGACACCGTTACCGCGCAAAACTAAGAATTATCTCGGTTTGTTCGTGTTGCTGTGGCGTCTCAAATAGGACCGTAGGTTTCCAGTGTTCAAGACAAAGCTCAGAGAAGGGTTTATTTTTCTTTGCCGCCCTTCCAGCGAGATATTTTATACAGCGCTTCTAATTCTAATTTTTCCTTACGAGTAAAATCGCCAGATTACGTCGCTGCACACTTAATTCAAAACAGAAAAATTCAATTCAGACTCTTCACCAGTAAGGCAAGTAACAGCGGCATGTATGAAACTGCAACAATAATACACTGCGATCAAGAACATCAGCATGGGATAGAACGGTCAAAAGCAGCTGTACAAACCAGGAAAAACAGTTGCTTATAAACCAAAGAGCAAGATGAAGCTTATAAACGACCCGATAAATCAATAGAACAGAAATGGTGATATTAAGTGATAAATCAATTCAAATCCAATACATTTTCAGCTTGAGTCGCTCGTTGACTTCTAAAGCCCGCTCCATATCTTCTTCGCTTCGTTCGTTGAATGTCGCGCTACAATAAAAAAAAGCATACATGAGAAAAAACTAAAATTGCGCCCTATAAATACTTAAAACGCGCCTTATGTTTGTATTTCCAATATGTTAAGGTCAAACAGGGCGTGTTATAATTGTTATCCTCTCTAATGCATGAGAGCAGTCGGAACTCAACCACTCAGCGAGCAAATACGAAATCAAGCGACTGATTAAAAGAATCTCAGTAGATCATTGTGGCTATATGATTTAACAGGAACTCGCGACTATTTAAGCCAACTCCAACTGTTCTACTCCAATACAACTACAGCCCTAAAATAGTCTACCCATACAGGAAATGCTGAAGGTAGTAGTTGGCACGAGTGCAGCACAGATCGGCGAAGAAGGTGGGCGCAGGAATCGACCCGCTCTTGGCGCAACGCGCATTGTGAAAGCACAGACGGTAAGTGATGGCCTGCAGGTCGTCTGAGCTGAAGTTCGACTCGTCGAAGAGCACCACGTAGTGTGCAGGACGAGCGGTGCCCTGAAAATAATTAATGGTAACGGAGAAGAGTTTAGAGTTGTGTTGTGTTCTTTGGGTAGTGACTCCGCTCAGTTCTTCTATTTATCCTCACGGCCAAATGGGCATACAACTAATAGGTAGACAAGTCGGTAGGATACAGCGTAAGTATAACATATCACACCGTGCAACAGCGAGCGTGCAATAAGCGACACATAACATTCATGGGAATGGATATGGTAATTCATGCACTACCTCCCCGTGGACGGACACTCTGGGGTTTTAACACCCCAACAATTTGTAACACAATGATACGCCCCATCAGGGCCTAACACGCCACACGCGCACACATGTACCATCCGCGGAAATTCTACTAAGCATACCTCTGACAACTACTCCATAATGATTTGTCAGCCTAACATTTAAATAAACTATTGAGCTTTTTAAAAAGGAACGCCGAAAAGCTAATTCTAATACAAAGATACTACGGTATAAGTTGTGATTAGTGTATGTCAAATTGTAGGCAAACCATACAAACGACCAACCTTTGGCGCGAGATGGCTGCACAGGAAGTAGTCAAAGTCGATAGGATGAGTGACAACAGTGTCGACGGCAGTGCCTGGAGGGACATTCTGTCCCTGGCCAGTGTCCTGCCGCTGCTGCGGGAAGAAGCGGGTATGGTGACGTTTCTGCACGACGATATATGTGATTTTTGGCTTATATTCAGGATCCAAGGACCGGCACGCCTGCTCAATGCAAGTTACTTCTTCATGCAGTGCCTGCAATGATTCTGTTCAATATAATCTTGCTCGTAAGTACTGCTATGTATTATACTTACATGAGCGGTCCAGGGTACTGTAGTTTAAGGACATCAATGCATTTAACTATTGAGATTTGCATTTTAAAGGCTCATTTGAAGGAATTTCCATTGATTTTCCCTTCCTACTTTGGCTAATAACTTTTCAATCACCCCTAATATATCAGCAGTTGTTGGGAAAAACTTGAATATTACCTATCCCAGTTAACATGAAAAAAATTATGCTCACCGCTTCGAACTGACTGTCGGAAATTCCATCACGGAATACAATGATTCTTGCGGGCTTTTCCTTGGTCGCCGAGAGGAATGCAAAGAGGCGCTCTTTCAGTTGCTTAGTGAAGTGGACCATCTGTTCGTGGAAGCGCTTTTGCACCTAGAAATGTGAAAATAATGGCTAGTTGATATTGCATTGTAATGGGGGTATTCCTCATCCGTTCATCCGACTACTGAACAGACCAGGACTATAGATCTTAATCCTAAATCTCAGAGGTGGAATAGGAGGGACGGTCAACATTCTCCCTTCCAGCGGGGACTGCAACTGTGTTTTTCAATATTTCAGTAAGATAGGAGAAGTGTTTTTGTATTTTAAAGGAAATTTTTTTTATAAATTCAAGAAAGTTTCTGAGCGGCGATTTGATGCGGCTTTCAGTCAGCAAGGACCCCAAGGCCATGATCCACTTGATATCAAAGATAGTCCGACACAGATGCTACCCTTTTAACTGTGTCCACCTCCGTTCCAGCCGATATAACCAGTATAAACGAGTCATAAAACGAAACGAAGATACTGTAATACCCGGTAGGAGACGTCGAACTTGTGGCAGGCAAAGTCGACATTGCCGACCACGGCGCCGATCGACTGAGACTCGCGAACTTCATGTGCACCTGGGTGTGTCACGTCGATGCCCAGGAACAGTGTTGCTGACTTCGGATTAGTCAACGATTGCCACCTACAGTAGAATTAATTTATATCGATTTCTCTTAGGCTTAATCAAATCCAAAAACGTAAGTCAAGAAAATGACGTTTTCGTCGTGCAGCAATAAGATTCAAGTGGGATGTTTTAACTAATATATATGCTTTTTCATCACTGCCGCTTTGCTCCTTTGTAATTTAGCCATGGTCTCAAAACGACGTGTATGTAATTCAACTTGGTACTACGGTATTTCTAAGTGACGAAGAAATTTCGGGAATTGCTCATTGCATTACAAAACAACAATAAAACGCCCATGAAGTCATATAAATATGCTCATTTTTCTGGACCATACTACTCTTAATCGTCGAATAAGTCTATGATTTAAATCAGTCACTATAAACAGCGGTGCTTACAGGTCATCCTTTTGGGATTCCGTCTTAAAGTTGACGCCTCCCAACTTGGCGTTGACTTTGAGAATCAATTGCTGCAGAGTGTTGTTCGGGCGGCGTTCGCTTGCACTCCGCAGAATGGCGCTTATCGTCTTCCATTGTACCACCTGCGTTGGGATGCCATACTTCAAGTCACCCAGGCTCTTTATTTCTCCTGTTAACAAATGCTATGATCAAAGTCCCAATAAACAGCATGCATACTATAGGGGAAATTTTTCACTGAATAACGGCAAAAGAGTCTTTCCTGAGACTTTCCTTGACGTGTTGCGTGCTAAAGATAGGCTAAATTTGGCGTTCTACGGTATTCGGTCTCGACGTGCGTTACTGATCGAAAAATTTCCCCTATACGTGGGCTGCGCTCTCGAGTCAGAATTAGCGTTCATATCTAGAGACGGGCACAAACGCATTTGCCGTCGAGAAAGATTACGGTAGAATCGGTGCTGAGAAAAGCGGCGACGCCGAAACGCAATTTTCAGCGAATACTGATCGTCACGAATTAAATTCATTTAAAAAATAGTAAGACGTTTTTAGCGACATTTTATGATGCAGGAGCTATTTTTATCGCATGAATTTACCCTGTACGTTGTAAACTTTTCGCAATGAGTCGATTTTTAGTCAAAATCGTCGTTGCAACGTTGCTAGCAAATTTTTAAAACGAGGAATGTAAAATACTAGAGGTTTTTCGGGCTTTGCTGCCAACGGAATTAGAATCTACGAGATTTTTTACGCTAGATTTATTCCTTTTCGCCCTTTCTAAACTAGCTTTAAGGGCGCGGCTTTTGAGTTTTTGTTCCAGTACTGAAAATGGCACTTTTATGGCAGTTGCGTGTGTTCTAAGAAACATTAAAAAAAACTAAAGCCAAATTCGCTTTTGCTGCCAACGGTTCTAGATCAAAGAAGTGATGAGCTTTCGTTTGCGCTATAGTCGGAACCATTTAGACGATGGTTAAGGGCGCGGCTTTTGGATTGAAAAAATTTAGGCTTGTTGAAAAGTTTAAATCTACTCTAATCTTAGCACGAATATAGTACTCAAGAGTAGACAAGAAGAAGCTCATTACATGAAGTTCAGGGGGATGAGTTCGAATGACTTTTTTCTACCGTTAATACTGTCGACAGTCGTTCTTAGTGTCACTTCTTGACAGTTGTGCTTTGTATTCCCCCCTCAATTTCCTTTCCGCTCAGGGTCCTCCGATGCAAATGAGCGCAGTACGCCACAACCAGATTCTCGACCGCTTAACAACGTGTGCGGCCATCAGCGCACCAAAGTTTCAGACGTAAATATAAAATAGTTTCGCACCTATTTTGAAAAAAATAAGTGCACAGTTAGACTAATCTCGATATGCTCTATCTGTTGATATAAAAATTATTGACATTTGTGCGTGTTTTTATTTTTAGTGCCCGTCTCTATTCATATCAGATAATATTTTACAGCGAGGAAACTATCATAGCGTCGCGGCTGACCCTTCTCAAAATTAGACAAAGCGCATGCCAACCGGTCCTCACTCAACAGCCGCCATAGCTCAGTTGGTTAGAGCGTGGGTCTAATAAGCCCAAGGTCGCAGGTTCGACCCCTGCTGGCGGCACAGAACTTTTGCCACTTCGCATTCTCGTTACCTACCGTATCGACGAGCATCCTTGCCGTCCAAGCAGACGAACACCAACTCCAATGGAGAATCGTAATGTTTTTCAGTTTCTTTTTTGCACCTGCAAAAGACTACTTCCGTAAAAGTTTTAAGTTTTCGTCCGTCAAATGAGAGAAACAAACATATGGAATGCGTCGTCTAGCTCGCGGTCGCTCCTAATCGAACTAACGTAGTACGGCTGCGTGCCCTTGCTTCTTTCGTTACCCTCTTCCGGAACGTTCGTATCAAAGTGCATGCCTCTCTCCCGACATGCGTTCACCAGTAGATAGCAGAATTCCCTAAAAGCACAGTCATGGAAACAGTGGCGGTATTGAGTTTTGCTATTCAAGTGAAGCGTAATGCAAAGAGCGATTATTCAAAGAATGATAATACAGTGGAATTCGTTTATAGCGGTTTCTGCGGGACCGGCACTTTTTGACCGGTATAAGCGAACCTGTTTGTATGGGAAGGCACACTTTGGGACCGGCTAAACTTGACCGGTATAAGCGAAAAACCGGTATAACCGAAACCGCTATAAGCGAATTCCACTGTACAAAGAAAGTAGTCGAAAATTACGTCTTATCTTAATCGAATAATTTATGAGAAGACAACGTTAATTGCAATTCTTTATAGTGATGAGATTAATATGCTCATACTGCATTTCCTTCTGTCTCGTTGCCGGCATATTCATGCAAATGAAGGCAAAGTTGGAACATGTGGCAGCAGTCGAGTACTGAACGTTCTCCGTCTTCCAGCTCCCCATTCGCTCGATAAAGTGACATGCAGTGTCTCGCTTTCCCTGCAAGGAAACTGTTAGAACGTCAGTTAGTAATTCAGTCTTATTTAAAATTCTAGATGGGTTAAAACACAATTACATTGGACCGGTAACATAATCGTGTCTTAAGCTGTTCTTAAATTATGCATTACTTAAGCCCATTATGAAACATAGCGCTGAGTATCGCTATGAATTACTTAACTTTAGGACACGATTATGTTACTGGCCCATTATCCCTTAACGTATACTATGATTGTGCAATAATTATCCAAAAGTATATGTTTTTTCTTCTCTTTAGCTGCGATCTCTCTCAATATAAAGTTAGGGTAGTTCGATTCCCTTATCTTCATCACCACAAGAAACGACAGAATAATATGCTGCAACTGACTCGCAAAATAATTGTTGAGCAAAAGAAAGTACACATTTACCTTGTCTTTGGCGGTGATAGTGGGCGGAGCCAAGATGCGTCCAGAGACAGAAAGCATGCTGGCGTCGATGTTGATCTCAAAGCTGCGCAAGAAGGGATCCTCGCGGGCGTTCAGGCACGCATCTTTAACCAATTTCTCGATTACTTGCTTGCGAACCGGTGCGTCCAGTCGCGTTTTCTGTAAATATTAATATACTCAAATTGGATACTTTTTGATGTAAATCGTACGCTTTTAAACCAAATTTTAAAAGTGCGTGATTTAAAGTAATAATTGCATAAATTCGAGAGCAACTACTTAATGGCCGGTTTTAATCACCCAGTAAAAGGTACAATGAAACCCGGATAAGTGCACATCGATGGGGCAAGAAAAATTTGTGCACTTATCCGGGTTGTGCACTTATCCGGATTGCACGTATCCGGGTTTCACTGCATAGTTAATGAAGAAAAACGGATATTCCCTTCACAGTTCAATGCTTTTCTTTGTGAAATGGAAATAAAATAGCGTCATTCTTACCTCGATCATGCTGGCTTTAACACGCTCATTTTGCGAGATGGACAGAGGAACCTTCTGAGGTCGGTAGAGCTTGCAGACTTCGAGTGGGAAGAAGATACGCTTCTGTCCGCCGGCAACAACCGTTGGCATGTTGGGAAGTTGCAGGGGACGGTAATCCTCCGCAAAGTACTCTGCGACCGACACCTCTCGCGTCCCTCCATTTGCCTCTTCCTTTGTAAAACTAAAACAGATACCGTGTATGACGAACGTAAATATCAAAGGAAGACTTATAATAAATTGTATGTGAAAGTAAAGACTAACGTAAAGACTAAAGAATAGCCCCATTCTCTGATTTCAGACAACTTTTTGATAGTACTGCCATATTTGAATTTCCATGGGTTTTAAAGAGAAAAGTACCGTATATTGACCGGAGCCTCATCGACGCCCTTGGCTCTGTAGACGCGCTTCTCTTCTCCTCTGTGCGTGATTTGAAACTTGATGCCTCAAAGCAGCACGATTATGAAATGGATTAAGCATGTAACATTGCACTACCTTTCACAGCGTTATTCAACAGTTCCCTCTCCTTCATGTTGAACGGTCTGTTCATATCGTTACGGTTTCGACCAACAATTTCCGTGGCAAAGTCAGCCAACGTCATATCTTGGTAGAAGACGGAGTGAGCAACTGAAAGTTTCGATATTTATTGTAAGGAACTGAAGATCATATAGGGTATTCTGCGAACTGACGCATAATCCAATGTATATGCATGATGATCCCTTTTTTATTTTATTGGTCATCTCATTCCCTCTTTCCTATTGTTCTTATCCGCAGCGATTCCTTATCAATTTCTCAACCTCATTGCGTGTTCTCTCAGCGACTGGTTGGTCGTCTCCCTCTCCCTCTTCCCTTTCTCCAATTGTGCGACCGCTCGTCTCATTACCATACTGATACCTCTAATGTTAACATTATGTGTCACAGTTGATACCCAGTGCCGTCATGTAATCATGTAAACGTACTTCGCACCAATCGTTAGGGGTTACCATATCCTATTCGTGCTTGGTATTTTAAGATAACTAATAGTGTTGTGCTATCTCATCTGTCAACGCGACTCCGTATCAGTATGCAAAAGACAGAAAACCAACCGTCGAAATTGATGATCGGGCGATAGCCTTGGCCGACGGATGCCGATGCGAACAGACCGCGCCAGACCTCCTTTCCTTCACCCAGATTGTTGTTGAATCGACTATCCTTCATGAACTCAGGAAAACAATACACCCGTTGGTTCCAACCGTACCACAACTCAAAAAATCTGAAATTTGCAGGAAAAAACTAAACACGCGCTCTATAAATACTTAAAACGCGCCCTATGTTGGATATTTTCAGTATGTTAAGGTGCAACATAGGGCGCGTTTGAAGACTACGAAAACATAGGGCGCATTTTTAGCAATTATAGGGCGCGTTTTAATTGTTGTCCAAATTTGCAAGCCATTGCTTAGATTACGATATTATACAAATTCTTTGACGCAGCAAGCAAACTTTTAACCATAGGGCTTGGGGTCGTAATTTTAAACATCAATATTTAAAAAGAGATATAGTAGTGCAAATAACTAGCCTGTTGAAAGGGTAGCGACGGTTCTGCGACAAAACAAGGTCGATGCATTGGATAGGCAGTGTGTCGCGACGAACCAGTTGAGGCACAGCTGAGACTGATACGTCCAAGATGATCGGATTGGGGCGCACTTTCTGGATCACCATTGTCCATTCAAGCGTCCGTGTCTCTCTCGGATGGCGCGCTTGAAACTCCAATGTGCCATTTTTCTACAAATCAGCTACTATTAATTATTTTCTAGAGATCGCAAGGTTAAGATGTAAAAAATTTGCAAATCAATAGGTCGGTTTCATACCGCGTACTTTAGCTAAAGTCGTACTTAAGGGCTATATTTCATCACTGCGTTAAGCACGAATTTAGTGAAAGCACGCAATATGATATCGTCGCAATAATCTTTTTAGCCAATCACTTTTAATTTTATCCACAAAGGGAAAGAAAAATATTGCGCATAAGGATAAAAAAAGCCTACCAGGCCACCTTTGAACAGCAATTCTTCCCGGGAAAACAAAATCTTGCCATCATCGTACACAAAACGCGATGGATCATCGCCAAACACTTCAGGATGCTGCCTCACCGCTTCCCAAAAGATGAACTGTCTCCGATCCCTGAATTTCTCGGTTCATCAATAAGCTCGCTTGAAAATAAATCAATTTATATCACTGACTTATCCATTTTTGACAAGGAACTTGAGGAAATATCCACATCGTACTGGTAGACCGCGACCGGCTGCTTCGACCCGATGCTGAACGTGAACCAGTTAGTCCACAGCTGGATCAACCGGCCTCTCGCCCCATAGTCCGGACGCTCTGCCATTTGGCGCTAAAATTTAAAAAATTTGAACGCTTAATATCTTATCGTCCACATCGAAATTACGTTTTTAACAAGTTCTCAAAGGGGGATTATATAATCGATAATTTGCAAGATCCGCACAAATATAGCGTCGCATTATTTTGTGTAGATCTGTAAATTATCGATTTTTCTGCCCCACGCTTGAGAACCGCTCACATGCTTCATTTCGATATTGAGTACAATACTGTTGGGATCTAAGGCAGCACTTTACGAAAAGGAATGAACGATAGTATGAATGATAGTAGAAAAAGAGGAAGCAGTAAAGGACGTAGACTAAATGCTAAGAGAACAAAAAAAGAGTAGAGTGACATCAACGTGCGATCACTTGACTCATTCCATGATACATTCCCCAAAAACTCTCCAATTCTGAACAGAGCTTGTCATAAGTTTTAAAATATTCGCTAAATTTCCAAATTTTCACTGTCGAACCTTCAAGTAGTATAATTTACTTGTTATATTAAAAGAAAAACAAAGTTAACGAATTTAATATTCGCATAGATACGCTAAAAAACCAAAGTAACAAACCAATCGCAGTGCGGACATTTGTCCTCCTAACGCCTTCACATTGCCCGCTGCGAGCGAAGTCGTTTCTTCTTTAGCAGGCGCCTTCTGACCGCGTCCGCGTGCCCTGGACTTGGTCGCTGGAGCGAATAGAAAGGCATTCGTTCGTACTGCGTCGAGTATTGCTTATATTACCCAAGTTTGCAAGGCCATCACCGCCGATGGTAGGGATTTGACCCTCGGTTGGATGAGACGCTTCGCTTGTTCCTAAGCTGCTGCTGGTGACCTCGGAGGATGAAGACATTGCGCTTTCTGGCCGTGCGCCCCGACCTGTAAGCAACAATACTTTTTCTTGAGATGAGCTATTATTACGAACAAGGCACGAACTGTTCCTATTTTTATTATTACCTTTTATTTTAATAAGGTAGATATAAAGTCATTTAGCAATTATTATCAATGATTTATGATTTAATTGTTATATAATTATAATTAAATTACGAAGGAAATTATTTCTATGCGAGGATCATCTTCTGCAATATTTTACACGGCCTGCAATCAAAATTCGTCCCTATTGCATTCTATTTCGTCATCTCTGCATTCAATTAGAATGCAAGAGCGATGAAATATGATGAAAGGCATGTGTATATGTAAAATCGAATCAAAAGAAGAGAACTATTTATCGAACACTGGCAGCAGCAAATAAGCTGCAATCGCGCCCACTACTACGCGGAACAGACACTGCAGATTGTCGATTCTGTCCGGGAATATGAAGAGATAGTTGAGCGATCGTTGAATCGAGCGCAGTTGGGGGCACAAACGGACGACGATGGAAGCTCGCAGCAGACGGGAATACGTGGCAACAATATTTCGCAATAACGAAACGGTTTGACACGCCCCCTTTGCTCTCGCGCGCTCTATTCAGCGCTCTTCGCACATTATGCCTCCGCCTATTTTGCTTACGAATAATGGAGTGGCCGTGCCGACCATCGAAGCTCTGCCTACTGGTCGAGAGCTCTGTTGCTACGTAACAAAGATGCGAGCAGCAGTTGCGAAGTAACAGTTGAGCGACGGAAGAAAGTGCATGAGGAATATTACAATTATTGTTGCAGCTTGTTTTCTATAGCACGCTTTTTAAGAGAATGAGAAAAAAATCAAAATGAATCGCTAGTTGACACCTCTAGAAGCGGTGAAAAGCCAACTCAGATGCAGGATGAGTGAAGAATCTCTTATAAGGATTGAGCCTCATTCCAGAGCAGCATTCTACAACAAGATGAAGTATCTAATCATTCCCTAATATAGTACGAACTTTTAAATTACTTTTGGTGCGACCGAATAGTATACATATTTTCTGTAAAATGTGTTACGTGCCAAAAAATCAATCTTTACCTCTTTCTCGGTTCATTGTTGCACCGAATCGCCGCCAGTCTGCCACAGCCGCCACAGCGTGCTCGCAACGTTCAAGCGTTCTCTACTAGGCCCAGCAAGCCGGTTGTTGATATAATCCGAAAACAGAATGAGTGGGCGTTCGCTCGTAGGCGGAAGCAGTGCACACTATCAGATAAGCGTCGTCGCAATTATGACACAAAAACAAATGTGTTGACGATATCGAATGGTTGTCGACATTGAATGTTTGAAAACTGTCCGCCATCATACAGCTACTTTATTCTACACACTACATCGGCAAATACACTGAAGTAAAAGTTTCGGTATTAACAAGAATAAAAGACAGCTTCTTCACTCTATTAAGGCACCATTTATCGCGATATTATTGACAGTCGAACGCCATAATATCTAGGACATGTAAAGTGTACTTCTGAAGTAAGTGAATGCGCCGTCAAAGCATTTAGATGATCACAGCAATCGACGATATTCGTCGGAAACACACGCGTACAAATTCACTACTGAGCGTACCGCTCATCAACTGATTTTCCATCATATCCAGTATTAATAAGAACACTTCTCATTAAAAAAAGGACGTTGTCCAAGTCAAACCAATGTGGGAGAATGTCCTTATTAAAGTGGCAACGGTATATAAGGACATCGAGAACCACCAAGTTTATCAGAAACCTTCAAATAGTTACCCGAATCAGGCAATGCTCGTGAGGCGAACGATTGTCGCCAACAACATTGCCTACAACAACAAAGCCATCACACTTCAAACAAGAAAAATGCCTGAACAAGGGAAGGGAGAAGCAGAGGAAGCGAACGACCTGATGGCAAACGTTAAAGTGCGAAATATACAAGGAACACTGCACACACACACACTGCACAAACAAAGTCAAATTTGCCGATTAGCAACAAGACATCTTAGATTGAGTAAACTGCTTCGAAAGTCGACAGGGCTTCTTTCTATTAACTTGAATAACTAAGAAACGACCATCATTCGTGAAGAAAAAAGATATTCAAGAAACAAAAAGCGATCTTAGTCAACAATTATCAGTTTGGCTCGATTTCTTGTTACTGATCAGCAAATTTCAAATATACATCTTCACGATCAATCCTGTAAAACCCGCCGCAGGGACCCCTGCGCCTGGACGCATTGTCCTTTCTCGTCAAATGTAGCAAGGCAGAGACGGCTCAGTTTGTTAGACAGAGTGGTCGACTTGTTGTAGTTGATACGGGCGGCGGAAACGACGCCGTCCACCTCGTCGTCATCGGCGGCAATGTCGCCATTCTCTTCTTCCTCCTCTTCTTCAGCGCTCTCCTCATCGTCATTCGCTGCCTCCAGCGCGTAACATTGGTAGACCGCGTTGAGCAACGCTTCGATCATCACCGCCTGTCGTGTGAACACCTGCAGCAGCTTTGAAGATGGCGGCTTGAAGCCAAAATCGTTGCTCGCAGCCGCGGCTGCTTCGTCGTCCGGGAAGTGCAGGAAGAAGGATGGCAGAGCGTCCGCATTCGAAGGATCAGCGCTGAAAGTCGACATTTGATAAGTTTTTATCTTTAAATTTTACGCGAGAGTTCTGTTTAGCTCGCTAGATTATAAACGTAAAACATAGAGATCATTGGACACGCTTCATATCACGTATTTTAGAAAAAGCTGTACATACGCGGTGCTAGAGAATATCCGCAAAGCACGCGATATGAAATCAACTCATTATGGTCAATAGCTGTGAGAATTTACACTTATAGTAGCACTAGAATCACATGAAAAGACACATAAATAGTCTGGTGTAGACTTTGGAGTGAGCATAAAAATCCATTTTCTCAACGAGGAACACGAACCCATGTGCATCCAATTGTGCATCGGAAATTCTCTCTAATCAATGAGTTACTTAACCGATTAAATTCGCTATATGTCCTGTGCGTAAGAGAGCGCGCACATTTCATGTAATTGTATATTCAATTCCGATTGTTATATATTTCAATAGGATATTTGATTACTTGTCAAATCGTCGCCATGAACAGTCGTCAATCGCCTGAGACAAAAGGACGGTGTGCTTGTGCGGGTCGATGACGGTGATGAACTCGCGATTGACGCCGATGAGGACGGGCAAGTCGGACTGCGCCGTCCTTAATAGCTTTCGGATATCCTTTGTTGGTGGTCGCTCAATTTGTCCGTGGAAGAACGCCGCACTGAAAGTTAACTCTCAATTTTAACCACAATAAACTGACGCGTCGAAGTCGCTGTCTTCAAAATAGTTTTTTTTCATTAGTTAAAAATTTTCAAATTCGCGCGCGATCTCAAAAAATTGCATTCCAGAATAGATAGATTGTTTCGTATCAATGCTTCGAAATTGCATATCATCTTCCATTTACACTGTAAAATAGACACTTAAATATGTCCAATTTGACTTTAATAGTGTTCAATAAAATGTATTTCTACAAAATAGCAGAGCGTTGAATATCGCAAAGTGTTACATTTAAAACTCAACGTAATAAACCCCTCAAAAATGTTAAACACGCCGAATAACACGATCGTATTCCTAAAGTATAAGCATTACTCACCCATAGAAGGGAAAACGCGAGACAGCCCTGAGGTATGTGACGCGTAAAGAGTGCGGATCATGAGGCTGAGAAAGGGCTCTGTACTCGTCGACGACCTCCTTCTCGAAGCCTTTGCAGCCGACAATCTGATATCCGAACAGCGAGAAACTCTTTGCAGCGTGCACATGCTGCTCTGGCAGAAATTCCTCCAACGCTTCTCTGAAATATTTTAGCCGTTAATAAAATGCCCAGTCGCATGTTTCACATATTGCATTCATAGTCACAATTTTTCGATCAGCAACAAGAAATCTTAGATTAATTAATGCAAACTGCTTCGAAAGTGGAAAGCGCTTCTTCATTTCAATTTACGCAAGTAAGAATCAATATTCTCATTCTTGAGAAAAATGGTGTTCAAGAACCGAAAAGCGAACTCATCTTTTGCAATTACGGTGCTTGGCTCGATTTCTTGAAACTGATCGACAAATTTATAACTATACAGTGAAATTCGTTTATAGCGGTTTTTTGCGGGACCGGTATAAGCGAAATACCGGTATAAACGAACTTGTTTGTATGGAAAGATACACTTTGGGACCGGCTAAACTTGACCGGTATAAGCGAAAAACCGTTATAATCGAAACCGCTATAAGCGAAGTTTACTGTACACCGTATTTCCCCCCCCCCCCCAATCCGTCATATTTACATTCAAATTCGTACCCTCTCCATTCAATTTGAATGTAAAAGTGACGAATAACGATGTTTGACCCCTTAGCAAAGTGGAAACTAACTAAAAGCAACGCACCGTATGTAGTTAAGTGTGTGATGGGTCTCTTTGAAAGGTCCAAGCGTGAGCGCCATATCAACAGCAGCAAGATGTAGGGCGTCATCAAAGTCGCACATATACCGCCCGCTCAGCACTTGATCCCTCGCATCCAGAAATAGCACTTCCGTCGCTTTCTCGTGATAGTACACCTGAACGTATCTTCCATATAAGAGCGTATCATATCACATATTCTTTATTAATCATATACGATCTAACTAAACCTATATGGTAAATGCTCTCTTTGAACTGAAAATATTCCTGCATGATTTGGCGAGCATGAAAATGATAGATAATCAAAGATTAATTTGACATGAGTGATGATGGCTGTATTCCTATGGCGCCATTTAATTAAAAACCACCAGGATCTCTAATTAAGAGGAGAGCTTTATAACTTTTAATAACATAAGGGGATCTCTATGTGTATGGATGCAATACTGAGTCATATAGGGCCGGTTTCACATCGCGTACTTTAGCTAAAGTCGGACTTAAGGCCTATCCTTTATCATTGCGTTAAGTCCGAATTTAGCTAAAGTACGCGATGTGATACCGGTCTAAGCGATAGTAACATGACGAGAATCGCTTACATCTTGTTCATTTTCCACCGAAAGCAGCACGTTGCGCCGGAATACTAACAGCGGCTCGTCCACTTCGATCTCTTCTTGCGACGAGTTGGTGAACTTTTTTAACAGGCCCGCCCAGTTTCGGCGCACATCCAATGCGATGTGATGCGGCTTCAATTGCACTTCTGAAAATTTTCAAGTTTTAGCAAGTAAAGCAGTGTTGATTCAGACGCCAGAAATATATGTCGGAAGGTATAATCTCTGATTTGACATCAGAGTCAAAGTTGTTAAATTGTCTAAGAGATTCGAAAGTCAAGTTAACGATAGATTTCTTACTACCAATTACAGAAAAACTCTACTTGAGAGATAATTAGCCAGAATAACGTGTACCTTACGCGCCTCACTCTTAGCTGAACCCAGTAATATACTGACGTACGTAAGCATGAGTAATTAACATTACGCGTATACTCCGTAAACCAGCATTTTAATTCTATTCGCTGATAAAGAAGTTACTGAACGATATCATACAGAAAACAATAAAAGACTTATATTACCTAACAAAGGCGACATCATCCAGAGAGCGAATACATTTCGCGCCAAACCGACAGGGATTTGAAGGTGTTCGCAGACCAGTTCAATCAAACACGTCGCCGTCGCCATGCGACCACCCTCCACTGCGAATTGAATGCCTGAAAAAGCGGATTTGAATCAGATATGCAAAGGACAACTACATTCACGTTTAATAGCGGGGAAGAAGCTATGTATTTTTGTCGCATGCATGTGGGAAGACTGATTAGCGGTTTGGTTAGTGAAATCCGAAGTGAGTGCATCCCCAGCCAAAAAAGTTTACGGTACGTTTTCTCAGCTAGGAGTGAGATTTCCCTTTATTATGCGGTTGAGAATGTTCTTCTACTGGCTGACATTACTGCTCATAGCATTCAAGCAGTGAATCCTAAAACCAATTTTGCCAAATTCTCCCCGGCAAGGGTGATTGGAATGTCCCTCCGGCAAACAATTAGTATGCGACCACAACCTTGCCACAACGACGTCAGGTAAAATAGATATCAAAAAACCGGAATCTTTTACGATGGTGCTACACAAGAAATCGTAAAGTAATATCACACCGCATGGTTCCGACACACCCAACAGACGCAGACACACCCCCACCCGCCGATTTTTGTCGGCCGTTTAGCCAACAAGACGTCATGCAACAACTAATTGCGTCCATACCAAACATACTCCACCACGCTTACAGTATGCAGTCATGTTCATACTAACGGCATTTGACCGATAAATACGCTTACTGTCCTGTACAGAAATATTTAAGGTTTGAAATTTGGGACCGGCCAAAACTGACCACTATAAGTGATATTGTAAATATACGATACACTCCATCAGAGTGGAATTCACCCGTAAAAACCACACGCACAAGCACACAATTCAGGCATGCGCGTATGTTTGCACGTGTGGCGTGTGCGGACAAATTCCGGTCGGATGGGGCGTATCGTTGCGGCATGGACCGAACCTCGATTGTCGGGAAGGAAAACGCAAATATTGATGATGGCGTTTAGATTTGACCTGGTAGAGCCCGGCGAGTTCGACCGAAGAGGGGCGCTCGTGTTCACCGTCAGCGGGATGTGCCTGAAATTTCGAATATATTCATCTAAACACATTTTTACATTTATAGCTTGCGATTTACAGGTCGTTTATTTTTACATTTGAGCCCGAAAACATTCATAGCCGGCGATCTTTTAGTCACCGATACTAGAGTTAAACAATAAAAAAACAATCATGTCATTCTGTCGTAGTCCTGTGAAGGGGGCAGTTTGAAAGCCACTTTTTACAATCAATGGACATGTTCCATAATCGTTTCCTAAGTCATTCTCAAGTTATGCATTACTTAACCCCATTATCAAGCTTAGCGCTGAGTATCGCTATGAATTGCTTAACTTTAGGAAACGATTATGGAACCGGGCCAATGTTCACAAACAATCCTAATAGCAGTAATATGAGATTTTTTTGTATTCGCGCTGTTCCTGACAAATACTATAAAATTTCGCGCAATGCAACTAAGCAACGCTGATGTTATTTACTCGGTCAGATTTTATCAAACTGGCACGCGGTGTGGACGCTGATTTTATCGTCCCCATCAGTACAACTGATAGAATAAAAATAGAAGCGTAAAAAATGGCGTAAACGGTGAATGTTACAAGGTCTTTCGTGATAATTCGTCACTCTTGCATTCAATTTCGCCATCTTTAAATTAAATTAGAACACTATTTTGCCTAAACTGAGTGCAAAGGTCACGAATTATGATGAAAAAACCTTTACATTAGGCCGTTTTCATAATCTTTTCTTAAAGTTAAGCAATTCATAGCGATACACAGCGCTATAATTCACAATGGGCTTAAGTAATGCATAACTTAAGAATGACTTAGGAAACGATTATGGAACCGGCCCACTGTATTAAGAAAATAAGCGAACATAATTCGACTCCAAAGGGAAGAGATTCTAAAGCCAATGAGAAAAAGAAAATAATCATCAAACAAGACTGACCTCATTACATGCGTAATCGGACTGCTGGTAAGTGGGGGTGTCTGCATCGGCAAAGAATTGTTCGGCGCCATGTGCCGCTCAATCATTCGTTCATCCTTGGATTTGAAGGAATTTCTAGGCGAATTCTGCAATGAAAAAATTAGCTGATGCGGATGATGCAAAAAGTGTAATCAAAATACTTTGAAAATCAATAGCGCTTCATTTTTATCAATTTACGTAAGTAAAAATCAAGAAACGATAATTATTCTTGGTAAAAAAAGGTGCTTTCGCACCGAAAAGTGAGTTCACTTTTGCCAAAAACAGTAATGGCTCTATTTATACTGGTCCTAATCAATATTGGGCCCTATTGCACGTCGTGTAGGCGTACTTCAAGTAGTAGTATTTGTTTTCCGCTTAGTGTTAACAGTATCAATTTAAACGATGAGAGCAGACCTAGGGAAACAACCGTGAAACTCAGCGCTACAAACGACATACTCGCCATCTGCTAACGTTCGGCTCGCTAGCTAAGTTTAACACAACATCGAGGCGTATTCAGGATGATAAATCACGCTGCTTCTTACGCAGTTGTTTTCGGCTTAGGGCCAACACCCATTTCGGCCCTAATCGATATTTTCTCTTAAAAATTAGTCCCCAATACGGTCCTGATCGATGTTTCCCCTCGTAAAAAATATGTCTCCATTACGATCATAATCGAATCAAAATAAACCAAAGCAAATCACTCACCGGAACAATTCGAATATCGGGCAAATTGACTCCTCGCGATTCGCTCAGCTTCCGTTTGGCGGGCGAACGTATTCGCGCGTTACCTTAACGCAAAATGTCAACAATCCGCAAAAGCTCATAAAAACAAACAAATAACGTCACATGCGCCATCTGATCGCTGTGGGCATCTATCATTCAGGGGTAAAACTCGTTTCCTTTCACAATTCGTATACAGCGATTATTAACGTTTTGAATTGCGGTGAATATGAACGCTTTTGATAGAACGCAGATACGCGTATCAATGAATGCCAGCGTTAGATGAATAATTTCAATGGAAAGCATTGCTGCTCCTTCTTTATCCCTTTTCAAAACGGCGCCATTTGTAACAGCTGACGCCATCTAATTCGTCAATGCGGTCGCTACTCGTTTGTAAAAAGAATTCTTTATCGCTATTTTCTTTTAACTCTTTGCTCTTGTATTTTTGAAAAACTGTGCCAAGTTTCTCGTTAACACCTTGTAATTTCACGGTGATAGAATATAAAGAAAAGGAGTAAAAAAATAACGAATTCACTGTATTGGTTATGGCCAACTCTTCTTTATTCCGATATTCTATAAGATAATTATCTCTGAGAAAAATATGAATTTTTAAACAGTGGATGGAGCTAAGATATCTTTCACAATTTAATTTTCACCAATATAAATTCGAAAACCCGCGCAATTTTTTGCACACATCTTGAGATTCTTTTTCCAAAACCCTGCCACTTTCACACGAATAACAACAAAATTTCCACGAAAAACTCAAAAATTCACTACTAACAAATGATCAAAACAACAAAGTACAATACCTGCTTTAGCTGACGGATCGAATATATTTCCTTCGCTGAGTTTGCGAGGCGCCCATTCGGAGACGACGGCGAGACTATTTTCATGTGTCATGGCTGGTTCCGAATGCATCGTGCGCATATCAGCGCTATGATGACGTCGATGGCCTCCACCAATGGAAGTATTCTCGTCGAGCAGCAAATCGGCTCTCAGAGCCTCGCGAGATTTAGACGCGTCACAGCGCAGAACTGAAGGCGGAGTAGGCGACGACCCTTGTTGTTGTTGCTGGCGGTCGCCTATCTCGTCGGATCGCATTTCCTCTTCGTTCGCCGGCTGATGCCAGGCGCTGCCGTCTCCATTTTCTTCGCCCTCCTCGGGGACTCTTTTCGTCGGCAGGAACATTGTCCGTTCGTCAAGTCCGCCGTCGACAACGGCGCCCCGGCTACGATTCATTATTCCTCTCTCCTTTCCGCGCGCGAGACCCAACGACCGGTTTCTGACCTTGACCGCGTTTCTCTTTCAATCGTCGATGTGCACATCCACCACGCAGCGTTGACTCCGCCGCGTTTATCCGCTCTTTTTTGTTGTTTTGCACAGCACACGCGGTACTCCACAAGAATTAATAATACTCTCTTTCCAAATCCATTTCAAATGACACCGTCGTCATGGTAACTTGCAGTCGTTTGCCGGCGCACGTGGGCCGAACTTGTTTGCCGAACGAGTGGATAGTTCTAGTTCGACATTGCTATCATCAAGTGGGAGTTTGGGTTTGTGTACGTAACGAGTCGTTGTTGGCTAACTGTCTACTGGTAGCGCTACTCGCATCACGTCATCCCATCGGTTTAACTTGTTTCCACCTACTGACAAGTTTACACAACGTTTACGATTCATCCGCCAAATGACTCTTCGATGACGTGAGCGTATATCAGCAGGAAGCAGTAGTTGACGACAACTCTGACGACAGACAATCATATCTTTGTTGGCATGTGGGTTTTTGGCTACGGCTCGTTGTTGTGGCACCCAGACTTTCCCGTGGTCCAGACAGTGCCGGGGAAGGTCAAGGGATATATTCGAAGGTTCTGGCAGCTTAGTCCGGATCACAGAGGTACAGAAGAAAAGGTATGGCATTTTGTGGACGTACTAAAATGCAGTATTGATCTCATTGCAGCCTGGTCGAACTGTTACTCTCGTTCCCGACGAAAATGTGAGTGTCAAGCGATTGTTTATGTGATCTCGCTGCGGGAAGCCATGTAATCCACCGTCTTGCATCATATGTCGTAATTTTTGCCTTTTATTATCGTCAACCGCGCGTCCAGTTGAGTTTGCTTTCAATTCTTAGAGAAGATTGACGAAACTGAGTGCAAAAGTTACGAATTACGATAGAGGGCGGCATAATGTTTTTCTCGCGAGACGCATTATTATCTAATCCTAGGCCGAAAAATAAAGAAACATCATAGTATTATATTATACACGGCTTCCCATAGTCTGATTATCGTATACCTTTTCTGACTGACCTGATTCAGGGCGAAGTATGGGGAATAGCATATCGAGTCCCCGACGAGCACGTGGACAATACTCGACAGTACCTGGATTTCCGTGAAAAGGCTGGTTACACCAATCAGCTTGTCCAGTTTTACCCAGATGATGGTTCCAATCCATTCCAAGTTGGCGTCTACATTTCTCCTCAAGATGACAACCCCTATCATGCCGGTCCCCAGCCGGAGCAACTGATTGCCGAGCAGGTCCGGTGTTAACACTGTTTCAATTTTTTTAAAAGTCGTTTATACCGGTCACCATAGGACCAGCAAATTTTGACCGGTATAAGCGAAATACCAGTATAACCGAATTTATATTTAGGAAAAGTACGCTTTAGGACTGAAAATCTTGCCCGCTATAAACTAAATACTGTTACAAACGAAATGCTGTTACAAACTAAATACCGTTATATGCGAAACCGCTGTAAACGAATTCCACTGTAGAAAAAAGTCGTTTTGTATTCAGATTGTCGCTTGTCATGGTCCGAGTGGATCGAACATTGAGTACGCCCTGCGACTGGCCTATGTCGTCAGAACTATGGCTCCCTCTATACAAGATGACCATCTGTTCTCTATTGAGCAGTCCATATTGAACCTGTGCAAGGAAAGAAAAATTCGCGACAAGGTGCTCGCCGATGTTGGCTATCATGAACTGTTCGATGATCATGAAACGCAAAGCTAGATACAGTTTTTGAAATGGAAAGAATGGATTCTTCTACAGTGCCTGTGGCAGTGCCATACTTATTTTGAAAACTGTGTTATTGAGGCAAATGCTTTATCTATTCCAGAATAAACGAAAATAACTGTTTTCGGATGATATCATAAAAAGGTGAAACTTTTGCCTGACCACAAGCAGATTTTGCTAGGAATTTGCACGCATGAATTGTTTCATTTCCCTTCGACGCATGACTTTTACTTATATAGCAATTAGCATGCAATTACGAGTATTCAATGCTGGTTTTTTCACTTAGCAAAAAAATATCAGTTCACTAGGGTGGAGTTACTTTTGCTGGCATTTCGCGAGCAATCATTCATATAGCCTACCCTAAACTAATTCAGTAACATCTATTGAGCACCCAATTGTTTATCTCCGCTGAATGACCATATCAAAAGTTCCATATCTCCGAATTGAAACGCAAGTCTTGTAGGATTTGCTCCATGCAGTCCGCGCCATCAACGCCTCCCATTAACGCCTCAACGACGATTGAGAGAATCCAGACATTAGTGCATAAACGGTGGCTAATATACACCATACTCACTTTAATATACTCGCTTTGTAAATCCAAGAGAACTTTTCCCACATCTATTTGAATTGGAAAGTATCGTCTGCGATTAGAAATGTGTTCTTATCAAAGAGGAAGTTGCATTAATGCATCCCGTATATTGATATGGCTATCTATTTGTATTAATTTTGCAATCAATATATCGATACGGATACAGTACCGATGCTGTTTTGGATAGCCGATTAAAATAACCGTACCGATTTTGCACACCGGTAACTAATCGGCAGTAGACATGCGCACCATTGAATGATATAGTATTTATAGGTCAAAAGGTTTCTCAGTGGGAGGTGGTGTTTCAGGTACTGGTAGGTCAGAGAGTAGGCTGAGAAGAAAGCATGATTAATTTTTCAAAACGAAAATGAAATTTTTCGAGTTGAGTGACAAGCGTCCCACGCACATCATCACTTTGCATCGTTTTTGAGATAATTAGCAAAAATTATGAGCCGAAAATATCCATACAGAACACAAGTGGTATTTTGAAATATCGGTATCAGTATCAGTTAATTTGAATCTAAAATACAGATGCAGATACAGATTAAAAATTTTTGGAACCGACGCATCTATGGCCACCTGCAATATTGTTGGCTAGCGATTTATCCTATCGTAACAGACGCTGCTCAGCAGCCTCTACTTTATCAGACTGCCAAGTTCCATATAACTGCACTGCAAGCCCTTGTTGTAGCATGGACGGCGATGACGATGGTTGACCCCTTGAGTAAAGTGGTCGCGAACTAACGTTCACTAAAACTTGTTTTAATTTTAAGCTGGGAGTGAATAACGCAGTTGAAGGTGCCGAAAGTGATTGCGAACGAATACTGGTTCCATTTCTCTTGAAATCTTTTTATGTGAGACTCGGATGACGCATTGCGGTCGACAGCGCTACGCGTCGTAGTCGTTTGATTAAAACGTTTGGCGTTCAACGACAGTAAACGTATGGTTGTTGGCTCCGCCAGTGTCAACGATGATAACGTTCGCTCTGTTCATACATAGTCTTACACGCAGCTATATGCGTACTACGCTTCAGCATGGTGGATGCGGAATGAGACCGCACTAATCATAAGCGACTCGAGGGCTGCCATTTCCTCGCTCTTTCCGCTCAACGACGCAGAAGGCGACTCGCATGCCGCAAGTGTCAATTGCCAATAGCCAACGATTACGGCGAAACGATCCGGGGCGCCGGAGTTGAATGCTCGACGGCAGCTCGTCGCCAACTGTTGCTTAGCTACAATGTTACTAGAGCCGTGACGGACCCATAATCATCTCTCCCTTCGGGCAAACGACTGCTCAACTAGATCGCTTTGGTAGAATCTGCTCTCGACGTCTCCTTTCCAATCATTCTCTCTGATCAGTGAGTTTTCAACGCTTTTTGCCTTACAATCATAAGTCTGACGCCGCAATTCATATACAGTACGCAATAGTTTTAAATATATCACTGAGTTCTGTCGATAGTACGCCCCTAGTCTATTTTCAACGAGCCGCAAAACGGTGTTTCACGATAATTTTTCGGCGCACCTGACGCCATGCACAAGAGTGATACATCTATTCCCGAAAGCTTTGCTTAACTTATTTGCTTATGTAACTATTTCAAGATGATTGTTTACCGTTATTCAATAATGAACAGATAACTGGATCTCCCAATAACATGTGCTCAATTAAATTTCTTTCGATTATAATGGTGCTTCCTTCAGAGTTTTTTCTTGATGACGAAATTTCGACTGTAAAGCGTCATGAGACATCGCCGTTCCATCTCGCGCATCGTCGTGCTGTTGTTGTGCATATTCGGATTTCGCATGTACTGGACATACAGACATATTCCCATCGAATTGACTCATCTGTTGCAACTATTAGCTAACAGTACTGATCAGACGATCTGCAAACTACCCAAACTCGACCCATGGGATCCTTCAATTCTTTCATACATCTCCATACCAGATCCCTTGGTGTGCAAGAAACTGCAAGAAAATGTGACATATCTGGCTGATGGAGTACTGCATCGCAATCCCGGCTTCGAGCATCTCAAGTGTAAATACCGAACATTTGGCCATAACAGTGGCATCGACGATAAAAATGTTAAATACGGCGATTGGGTGGAATTCGATCAATCGTCTTCACTGATTACGTCCGACTTGGTTGAAGTAGAATGCACGCAAGGCATTCTCGACTCTAAATCCTATCGATATCACTGGAGCCAGGTTGTGAAAAGGGACACTTCGGTCATCACAAAGCAACCGTTTCTGCCGAATGATGCGCAACATTTGAGCGTGCTGGCCTTTGGCATGGATTCGATGTCGAGAAGCAATGTACTTCGGCAGCTGCCCAAAACTTACAAGTCGTTGCAAAAAATGGGATTTATCGATCTAAATGGGCACGTTAAAGTCGGCGACAATACCGTCATTAATTGGATTGCCATCCTCACGGGAAAGATCGGAGCAAGTACGAGGGTAAGGCGAGGCTTATGATAAACGTATAGTGTCGTCAGAAAGAGCTGTAAAAAGCGCAGATGCGCGCAGCACTATTCAATAATTTTTTTGGTGCTAGTCACGTTGTAAATCTATTCCCGATGTTATTTCTTTAGGAATTTGCGTCAGAATGGCAAGAAGTATGGGGCGTTTTCTACGACAATTTGAATCTTACGTGGTACGATTACTCAAGAGAAGGCTACGCCACATACTTTGCAGAAGATCGTCCCGATATTGCCACTTTCAATTATTTCAATTATGTCTACGGGTTCAAGAACCAACCGACTGATCACTACTTCCGGTATGTTATGAAAATTTACTGTCCTGTTAGACTTGCACAACTTAAGATATTGGATGGCTGTATTCCCCAAGAATATTTACTAATCTACTTTTGATAAAAAATCGCAAAACTTGTTCACTCACTTTCAGCAGTGGACCCATGTTTTCCCTAATTTATACTCGTACAAATTGCTATACTTTAACCCGCTAAGTATATAGACAGCGGAAATAAGAGAAGAAAAGAGGTCGCGAGTTTGTTTGATTGTCACTTTGGCCTAAGATTCTGTTTTTAGGCCCTACTGGCTCGCAAGTTTTTGGAGTTTGTTGAAGCGACGCAGCTCAGTCAACTGTTACGGTTCCGTACCGGATCATCAACTGCAACTTGGCTTCCTCGAAAAGTCGAGTTTAATGAGCCTTCGATCAGTTAAACAGTGTTCACCGTTTGTTTACCGTTTGCGGATTTCCTGATAAAATACAGTAGTGACGATCAGGTGCTGTGAAATTCACCATTTGCCGTCGAATCCGTTTGGCCAATTAACAGTTGTAACGCGTGTTTCATAGTTATAGTACTATAAATAGCCTTGCTCATACCTAACGAACCGTTTTTCAGCTTCGTCAAGAAGTATGAGGGCACGCGATCGTTTGCTTACAACTGGCTTCAAGACTTGGGCCATGATTACCTTAATCGGATGGGAGTAGCTGATGATGATTTTCAATCGTTTTTTGAAAGAAACGAAAACCGTTTCAATAATACCATTGTCATCGTCTTCAGCGACCACGGTCATCGCTATGCAGAAATTAGAGAAACGGTGAGAATTTTTTTGATTGTACGAACTGTACAAACTCACATGAGGTACATCTCCAGAGTATGATCAGTGATCTAGCTAAATTTGTTGAAATCATATTTCTTCAGATGATCGGCCGAATCGAGGCGCGCATGCCGTTCTTCTCCATTCGCCTGCCGCCTTGGCTCGCAGCCAAGTATCCCAACTTGCCAGCGCGCCTGAAGGAGAATTCCAACAAGCTCACTACCCAATTCGACTTTCACGAGACACTGAACGACATCGCAAAGGGGAATATTGGCGGCGATGATGTGATTCCGTCGCGCAACGAACGAGCTTACTCCCTGTTTGGCGCAGTGCCAGAGTCGAGATCGTGCTACGAGGCGCGAGTGCCCGAGGACTACTGTCCTTGCTACAGAGAGTTGCAGCTGGAGGCGTCGGAGGCGACAGCGCCGGCCAAAGCCTTGCTGTCCTACATCAGCACTCTCCTTTTGACAGCCAACGGCAAGTGCGCCGCTCTAACTCTGACTCAGATCACCTACGCGAGCGTGTCGCTTCCGCCTCAGAAAACGCTTCAAGACCCCCAGGTGCAGGGCAAAGTAGCGAAAGGTGGCTACTATATCAACTACCGACTGGTCATTAAGGTCGAGCCGAGTGGAGCGCTTTTCGAAGGAGTCGTTATTAAGAATCTGGACACTGACACGTATCAGGCCACTGGAGAAATTGAGAGGAACAATAAGTACGGAAACACGTCGCATTGTGTAGCCGATCGAATACTCAAAAAATTGTGCTACTGTTCTGATCTATTGTGAGTACTTCGATGTGAGTGCAACTTTCAATAGCTCTTCCCGCTTTCAATTTGTTCCCCATTGCTCAATGGTCACATTTGAAATTTACCGGATTTTCCTGAAAATTTGCTCCCGTAAATTATGTTTTCGGGCAGCGCTAAAAAGTTTAATGAGAATGAATTTTCAATTGAGACAATCTTCTTCGATCTTGTATCTTCGAGTAAATACGGTAATTCACTTTCATTGATGCTTGTGCCATCGCTGAGCTGAATGAAACTTAGTGTTTTGCTACAGCGAAATGTACATTTTATTTTCCCACTTTTGCTTGAAATTTATCGTGCTTTCAGAAGAACTGTCAAATTTATTATATATGCACACATTTTGATGCGCAAAGATGAAAAATTAAAACAAAGCAATTGATAAGTGTATATCCAATGAATAAAAATATCAAATTTGCGCTGATAAAATTATGCAAGTTATAGAGGAGCAGCTTATGCCTTTGAAGAAAAGCGTCTTATTTCGTAACTTCATTTTAACCAATAAAAAAGATGAATAGATATAAGAAAAGAAAATGTAACAGATGAACAAAGAACCTACCAAAAGCAAAACAAATAACGATGTCGAATCTACTATCATTGCTTCATCCATTTCGTTAACGCCTGAACTCCTTCAATCAAAGGAGCGCAATGGCGACGAATGAAAGCGTCGTCGATGTCTGGGTTCGCGCCCATTTCTTGGCTCTTTTTCAATCCATCAGCTCCATCAAAATTAATGAAGCAAAATCGAGTAGATAGTTCTCCGGCAGGTCGGAGGAAGTATGGATCGCAGGGCATGAGCTGAACATAGCAAGAGAAAAGTTCATGCGTGAACTACCAGCTATATTCATTCAAATTCACACGCCATATCGTAATACCCAGCGAAATGCGCGGCAAAATCGATCATCTTAGAACAAAGAGAGAATTTAAATGCGTCGGAAACGAAGCTTCGAGGGATGAGGGATTGCCCCAAGGTTTCGGAGGTTTGCCGCAAAATTTCACTTAGCCTAATAGTTCCCCTACTTCCTTTTCCAACTTTCCGTTCGTTCCCACAACTGTTCGGCTTTCCTATGGGGCTCAATAGTTTCCGATTTGCGCCTAAAGTACATATACTATTTCAAAGACACAGTTTTTGTATAGATTTAATGCGGAAAATGTCCTTTTCATTTGGAATGTGTCCTTATTTAAGCAAAAAAGTACAGTACAGGATAGGCCCTCAAACCTCCCGCATGGGCATCATTCAATATTTTACCCTTAAAGTGTTTTATTAACAATAGGAAAAGTTTGTGAAACTAACCGCTACGTCTGCTTCTTCCAGCATTTTGTCGCACATTTCAATGCCGCTGTTCATTCCCCTCTCTTGCAGTCGAGCCCTGATCGGATCAAAGTCAGGCATGAAGTAGTAGGCCGATTCCGGTGCATGACCCTTTGCTCCTGCCGCTAGCAGTTCTCTGTGAAATAGAGTTCATATCAGTTTATTGCTCAAGGTGGTTATACTCAAACTTAGGGCCGTTCATTTTTGATGCAATGCAATTTTAGACAATTCTTGAATTTCCCTATCGCCTCTTGTACACGAATCATTGAATATGAACCATTTTCAATGAACTATTTTCAGATTCCCATATTGAGCAAATTTGGAGTTTGTCCTTTTTATGATCAAAAGCTTCCTAATTAAAGTGGAAAGGTATATTTAGTTTACAGCGCTATGAATTCTTGAAGGAAATGCGCCATCTCAGATTACTTACTTTTGCAATATGGGAAAATGTATATGAATGCAGCATTATACCTGTGAGTAAACAACCCAGCTGACTGCAGAATTTTCCGACAATGAACCATATAGCTTTCAAGTTCATCCTTGTGATCCAGTCCTTCAACCAGAGCATATTGCATCGGTGCAGGAGAGCAGGTGAACGTGTGACTTCCACCGGAAGCAACCGCTTCAAAGAATGGCAACAGTTCTTGCGGAAACATTCCATATCCCGTCTGCGATTGCAATAATATCAGTAGAAACATCATAAATGAAGTTGCTTAATCTGTGCATTGAAATTTCATTATACCATTTCCAATTCAATAAGGACATTTTTCATGGCAAATAAATAGGATAATTATATCATTTGATTTGGAAAACGTCCTTTTTAAAGGAGAAATGATAGATATATATTCAGAAATTTATAACTGAATCATACTGATCTTTCGCTTCACCTACGACACTGTATTAATTGTAATTATACGGTGGTTGCTCATAATAGGATATTCCGGATCTCTACTACTTCGTGATATAAAAGCTTTTAAATGATATTGCTACTTAGACATGAGAGGTGTTTCCTCAATTCTCGCTTTGTTCTTTGCTCCCAAATTTCCAGAAAAACAGTTTAAAACGAATTCGAATCCATTCACGATCAGTTTAGAATTGTATTCAAACAAAAGACTTTGAAAGTCCCCATACTATTAATAATAGTTTAAATATTACTCGCCAGCCGCCGGCAGACGCCCACTTTGAAAAGCCGGTGGTGACAATCGTCCCTTGAGGGTAAAACTGAAATTGCTAGTTATGTATCATATTTTGTAATTATCATTATACATGATAATTGTACAAAACGGCTTATGTACATACGTTTGCAATGCTTTCGTAGTGGCCGTCGTATTGCAGTCGAGCGTAGATCTCATCGCTTATAACGATGATGTTATGCTTTTTGCACACATCCCTGAAGAGAAAAAGAATTTCTGTAAATAAATGAGAATCAGCATGTGGTCAGGATATTGCTGTCCGCACGCCGTGCAAACGCCAATCGATCGTACGCAATTTCTCGAAGTTTGTCAGAAGGAATAGAGACACCGGTTGGATTGTTTGGCGAATTAAGCAGCAGTAGTTTATAGCCATCGGTGCTGCATTCTTCTTTAACCACCTGAATTTCATCACTTTTAAGCTGAGATAGCTTATAGGAATAATCAAACCTCATAAATCAAACTCCTTTCAATGCACTCTTATGAAAATTACTTACTACAAGCGTGTGAAAAAATGTCATTTACGAATGAAATAGGAATCATTTTCTAACTCGTATATATCGAATCGTAAAAATTAGTTTTCCATTCTAATTTTGAGGTCAGACCAGAGAGGAAAACTTGTGAGAAACTTCTTTTGCCAAAACAAAAACTGGTTGTGAGGACTAATTGATAATTTTAAAGACATTTGCTAATTGTATGATCAAAAAGAGTGCATTTAATCATATTCATGTAGCTTATGCGCTGTTCTTTGACCTCAAGTTCCTAAGCGATTGCAGCGTGTCATTTGATACATTTAAGAAAGCCTAAATGCTTTAGACAAACTTCTCGCCTTTTCGATCACATCGGCACGCGGAATGAACCTGTCTTCAAAGTAAGTCGGAATAAGCAGCGATTTTCTTCCTGCCAAATGACTTTGCGATAAATACGATGTCCATGATGGGCAGAGGAGGAGCACTTCTGAAATTTTTGCACAGCAAGACTCAGCCAAAGCCTTGAAGCAGCTGTTACCTCCGCCAAAAACGTTCATGGCAAGGAAGAGAATTTCCTTCGATCCAACGCCCATGACTATGTGATCGGGTGAGAAATGCTCAAAGTGATCGTAGTGCTTGTGAAAGTCAAGGATCTTTGTACGCAGTTCACGCAAACCTGCCCTTCAATCGGTAAAGATCTAATCGAATGTGACGCAAGCTGACCTTGAACAGGAAGGTATTCGTTTCGATGCGCGTTTTGCTTTAGACCTTCGACAAAGCAGTCGGGAATCGGAAACGGCGATTGTCCAAAGCCAAAATGGTGAATTTTGCGTCCATTCTTTATCAGTTCCTTGATCTAAACAGCATTCTCTCTGAATGATCAGTTTTGTATTAACTGTCAAACAAAACAATTCTCTCATATATCGTTGTGCTAATCATTTGAAGTACTTCGAGGATAAAATGGATATTCATATTAGCTACCCAGCTGAGGCATTATGGCTTAAGTGAAGTCGTAGGGCAATGAGAAACTCTTTCGTCTTTACGTTGCTTAAATGTTTGAATTACTCTTTGCTATGTCATACAGATGGCTTGAGTAAAATTCATAGAGTGCCGTAACGATTCGCTTGCCAGCCTTAACTATGTCCACTTAAATGATGTTCTGTCTCAAAGGGAGCGAATTCGGAGGGGAAGGGAGGCGTCATCACCGCCTCAGTCTATTATGATAAAAAACGAGTAGTGGCCGACCTTGTTATTGAACTCGAGGTTAGACGCGGCGGTATAGTTCTGCAGATCGCTGCGCAGCATTGCAGACATTTTCATCAGCTATTCTTGCAGTGTAGACTAATTTTGAAATTGAGTACTCCAATACTGCAGTGGGATGATTGTATGGCGCTACAGCGGTGGCGATCCGGGCCGACCTTCGATCTGTTGATAACGTTTACTCTGCTCAGGTGCCCGGCGTCGGATGTTTGTTTACAGGATCGCGTAGCAATCGCTCATTTAGTGCAGCTTTTGCAAAATAAATGTGACGCGAGCTTATGTTGGTAGCTTAGTGACCGGTCTGCGAACCACTATGATTCATATGATAGCCTACAGTTGGGGAAATGGAAGCAGCTGTATGGGCCGGGCCATAGGATCGGGAATATGGGAGAGTCCTTTTTATGTTTTACAGTATGGCCCTACATTCGTAGTATATTTGAAGTTATCTATTTGGCAAAACATCCAAAGCTAGATGTTCACTGAAATTTCTGCTGTGACACTGAATCCGAGCGATGCTGTATAGAACGTGTGAGAACCACAAGCATTGAATAGTAGACTTTTATTATGTGACTCTGACTGCCTAATTACTGTCGGCGATCATTGCCCCAACCAGCGCTCTGCACTGATCTGCGCCCTAAGGACACGAGTCAAGGGTGGAGGTCGGGAGTATGTATCTTCAGCAGGTGTATACCTTAATTCTCTGCAGAGCTTTTACTCTAAGTTGCTACGAGATGTTTTTTGCACTTCGCAAACTTCATGAATCAAAGCTGCTCACGAGTCTGAAGGATACGATCCCTCTCTCCCGTCTGCCACGGCTGCCACGTCTGCCACGCCTACGTCTGTTCCTATCAACAAAAATCTGGGCGACTCTTGTCAGTTGTACCTGTACTTTAGCACTGGATTGCGTCTAAGATGCATCTGTTCGGCTAAGGCAGCATCGGTACTTAAGCAATGCGAATCTTTCGAGAAATTAACCGGTTGGAGACAGGAACGTGCTGCATCGGTCAAAGGGGGGATGGCCGAGGCGAGGTGAGGGGCACAGCCGCGTCGACAGTCGCGAAGAGCGAATGTCGCACGAAGTGGTGTCAGACGTGGCTATCATCGCATCCGATCTACACGTGTTCGTAACGCGCACCGACTACTCGCGCCGGTCAATCACACCGGTGATTTTGCCCTGATACCGACGAGCGAAATGCAGACGACCGTCGACGACTCCACCGCCACCGCCGCGCTTTCCTGCCCCATATGCGCGCGCGCCGCCCAACGACCGTCAGCATCGGCGTGTATCCATATCCCTTCAGTCCTTTACCAGCCAGCCAGAGAGTGCCTCGCTGGCTCGCTAGCGACCTCGATTGCGATTCGCGATCGAGCTTCATGTGTTTTAGTCGTCTTTGTCTCCGTCTCCCTTTTCGTTTTATTGTCGCTTAAAGCCGATGCTTGCAGCCCGCGTCCGCGCGGATATACAAGTTGTCGCTGAGGAGGCACTCCATACCGTTCGATTGCTTAAGTTAAGGTTAAGTTAAGCTTAAGTAGCCGACGACGTCTTATTCATCGACCTTGCCGACATTACAAGTGGAAGTTCTGTTGAACGAAGCGTAGAATGCCAATGGCGACTCCTCCAACAGTGTTCATCTGGGACTATGAAACATCGCGTGTTAAGGATTACCAAATTGCGCCATTAGTGCGAAAGGTATAATCATTGGCTGATTGTTAGCTTGGTGACACCTGACGACAGTATTTCAAAAGTTACATTACGGTGTTTGGTCTAGGTTATTCCATCTCCCGATGGGAGCAAATCGGTTAAAATGTTCCAAAAGTTTATGCGCATGCAGTGAATCTTGACTTTATTCGTTCGCGCTCTTCTGAATATATTAAAGCTTGGAGCTTGAAGTGTTTGATGTTTTTTGTCAGCGGAAAATTTCCTTTCGTCTGTTTTTGTCATTCGTTTAGCAGTCATCCACTTAACTTCCCTAGACAATTTTTTGGCCAAAAATAGCGATATCCACAAGTATGCTACGACTTGGCACTTCTCAGAAAACTGGAATAAAAACCGCAAGTAAACGTATTGCGATGCAGAAAATTTTTCGGAAAGTCTGTTCCTGCGATCCGCGCTATCTCTGACCCAATCTAACCTTCGATGAGGGCTGGGAGATTGCACACGTTTATGCACGAACTTTTGGAACAACCCAAACGTCATGTAAACCGGTAACCTTGCATCAGCGTATCAATAGTATCCATTAGTTCTTGCTATATTGTATCTTTCCGACGCTGTCTTTATGCAAAACAATTTGTCGAATTTTGCGTTAGTCTTACTGCAAATGAAGAAATGTGACTCAATTTTTTTCAAGACTGCATAATTCATTCCTGTAGCAACTGCAACTGACTTTAGCCTCGTATAAACAAATGCGTAAATTTCATCATCACTGTTTTGCAGGTTCGAGATACAGTAGGACAGAATGTCGGTCGCGTCTACGAACGAGCCTTCCTCGTCTGCTGTGATGTGCGGAATCTCAGTTCGGGCACCAGCCGTGCCATTAATCGTATTCGAGTAGGTTCATTCTGATATTTTCATTGCAGCTTTTCTTTACGAGCTTTTTTTCACTAAACTGTTGTCGTCACAACCGTTATGTTTACAATTGTGGGAAGTGAGGCGGTAGGTGTAGCGTGAAGTCGTGGAACGAGTTCTTCAAGTTTACGTCAAAACTTATCCATTATCGAGCTTCCGACAATTGTAATCGCAACAGTTGACTAGTGAAATTAGCCTCAACGCGCATTTATAAGGGGTGTCCGAGTATTGATAGCATTGGCTGTCACAGTTCGAAAGTAATGCTTTGCGGAAATTCGCTATTAAGTATTCGATGTAAAACTGGCCTAATGGCTGCTTCAGTTATATGTTAAATCGATTAGCCATCATACTGTTGGTGTAATTGTTTGAGCCGATCACTGGACAGTAATCTTGTGATGAATCGATTTAAATGTCAGTTGAACGGACGCCATAGCAGAATTTAAACCCAACTTTTGCTTAATATTCGTTTCCAATCGGCGCAGATGAAAAGATATCTTTCGGACAATCATTCACAATAAAATAATTCAGAACATCGATCTCGTGCACGTCGACAGCAATCAGGCAAACGCCGCTGACGAGAAGATCAAGCAGAAGCTGCATCAGTTCGACATCGACTTTCGCGATGAGCCGGGCGTCATTGTGTTAATTTCAGGTAAGACAAAAGTTTACGCTTGGAAGCGATGCGCGCTGCGCAGAATGACCATGGCGGAGTTGCGTATGTATTCGCGATAGTGTGCATTTTATTCTAACGCCTATGCAGTGGAACATGATCTTGGGGCCCTTGAGATCAACCTACTCGATCGACCCCCTTCGAGTAGACATGGTTGAGAGATCGGAAGGAGAAAGTAACATTCCCTACATAACTCAACTGCTGCGCCCGAAAAACTGGTGGGGACAGTAAGTGATAGAATCAGGGGATTTTTAGAAACGTTTGAAGTACACACTGGTTAGAAGTTTTTATGATCGTTTGGAAGGTCACAATACCTCCCGAATCACAAATTTTTGGCAACAGTAAATGTAAATGCTATCACTGCATTGATTGTAGAGAAAATTTCTTGATATACTTTTTGGTGTAACGAGCAGTTCTGGCACTCCACGCGCCGGACCAGTATCAGATAAACCTGATTTCACATAAACTGAGTTCAGCACCGGACAATAAATGTAGACCGAGCTAACCACTTGCAATTTATGCACTTTTCGGTATCACTGTTTTCAAATGTCGACAGTCCAGTTTCTTTCGCCTGCTAAGAGAATGGGATTTGATACCTTTTTTGATGACTTCACCATCTTTACTCGAGTACGTATTCTCATGCTACCACGTTGGAAATTACCGTTAAAGAGGACAGTAGATCAAGATTAGGTTGGGATCGAGAGAAAATCTTTGAGTCTCTGTATTGCCAAAAAGCGGAAATGAAAAGATCGTTCAAGCCCAGAAAGTTAAGCGCCTGCGCCTGAGGTTTGTAAATAAAGCACCCTAGGTTCATAAATACGGACCGATGGGGGGACGCGGAGGGTAATAACATAAAATGATTACTATTTTCACTTCACTGTTATTTATTCGTGCATCGAAGTGTGGCTTATCGTTTTGTTTAGGCAACGATGAGTTTGGTTACTTCCTGTCGAATATGAGCCGTAGCGGTTGGCAAGTAATTTTGTTCCATCCTCCGCTCGTCAGTAAAGAGTTTCTCGACTGCGTCGACTATCATCACGACATGAGTCGATTCATTGTGCAGATCGACAAGGACGCTACGATCACTAAGGTAATACCTTATTTGCAAGCGCTATTTTCTGTAACATTTTTGATAAGTTTGACACAATCATCGAACCTAACTGGTAGAGATAGTCAATCCGAAAATTAGAATGGTGACTTTTTCTGCTAAAACAATCAAAATTACTCGAAAGTGTAAACTGACAGTCATCCAATTAATTTTTTAATCTGTTGCTAATTTTCGCGTCACTTTTTAGCCTACTTTAAATCGCAGGGATTTAACGCTTTAGTATAAACTTTAATGAACAATTCTTCTCACCCGTATCCCTTTTTTAATTGCTCGTGTTAAGATGGCTGCAAAGCATTTCAATTTATATTGTAATTAACTCACCGCTTGCAGCCTTGTCATAGGTAGGTTATAACAATCAACGATAGAGTTTGTTGAGCCATGATTAGGGCCTATTTCGTAAACTTACCGCAGCGCATACTACAGTTTCGCGAAAGGAACTGAATATTGACCATAACGGTTTTATGGAACAGACCCCGAGTTTCCCTCTAAATATGCAATATGAAACTTACTAACTGACTTTTCACCGATGCCTGGCGAGATAGAGATCCAACTGTTTCAGCCGCCCAGCAAAGATCTTCAAAAAGACGCAGGATACTTGCTGGTGACAAATCTTCCGGTCAACGAAATGACCTGCGAACGGATGATAACTCACCTGCATATGGCGACAGAGGACTGCTTCGGCACGGTCACGTATTACAACCAGATGACAGGCGAGGCAGTTGTTACCTACTATCCGGCTGGAAACGATACAAAGGGGTAAGTTCGCGCTGTTCTCTGATGCTCTATTACTTCCTCCCAACATTTACCTGTATAAAGTTGATAGCCTAGAGCTGCGCAAAGTTTCATCAGTCTTTTTTACGGTTATTAAAAGTCATCACATTGCAATCTTTTGTACGATTTGAGATAGTAAAAAACGGCGTGTCCGATAAAGTACTTAAAAAATTTCAGGACAACGGCAGTGATTTTGGCAAAAAACTGCAAGCTAGTGTTTGGCTCGGGTCTAAACGCGCTCGCTATCAAAGATCCTTCCGCGGAACTGGCTCGTATGAAGTTCACCGTGCAGCAGGTCGGCGTGGACGGCGCCATCCCCCATCCCGGCAACTGGGCCGATCACCACCCGAAACCGCGCAGCAGTCGCGCCAGCAGCTCTGTCGGCACCACTGATCTAATCTCGTAAGATTCTCTACCTCATTATGATGAAATTCACTTATACCGGTAAACAGGGAGCCAGCATGTCTTGACCGATATGAGCTAACTTATTTGTATGTAAAGATGCACTTTTGGATCGATAGTCTTAATCGGTATAAGTGAATTTCACGGTATTCTTTCTTATTTCATAATTATGATCTCCGTTTACAAAATGAACCTTTGATTATACATAGCACTTTCCTCTGAGAAATGAGAAATTTTGCCATGAATACTGTAGTCGAAAGGTCATTCGCGAAAAATCTTTACGGTTTAGGGTCGATACACCAAGGCGCGCAGGCCAAGGGGGGCACGGGATCGTGATGTGTGTTACTTAGTTAGAAAACATTTTGATTTGCGATCTTCACGATCTTTACGAAATGATAAACCCTTGAATTTCTAATCTATTCGCAGGAACAATTTTGAGCATGATTTCGTGATCTCATGAATTTACATATTTAACCTTGAAGCATCAAGTTATAATTGATTTAAGCTAAGTATAAATTTTATAATTGTAAACATGTTTCTGATATTATATCTTCAAAATTTACTTCCGACAATGGCATGGGCTTCCAAATCAATTCCTGACCCCAAAATCAAATTCATCCATTCGGCAAGCGAGCACTTTCTTAACAGATCATCATTTCGTAAACACTTGTCTTATCTCAATATGATCTGTGTCACCTTCTTGAGGAAGATAATGCTCACCCTTGGTACGAACGCGACAAAGGGTCCCTCGAACGGGCAGGAAACGATGACGCGACGGCCACGAGCGAGCGAATCACTCTTTGAACAGTAAATTTTGATTCAGGGCCATTCTTACTAGGTTGGTTCAAATATGACCTGAAATTTTTAGATCACTGTGCAGGATAACAGTTCCACGTCATATTTGAACCACCCTAGTATATTACACTGACGGTTCTAAGGGATATGGTGTTTCTCAAAAATGAGCTTCTCCTAATAGAGATTTCCGAAAGCTGCAAAAATATCTTTATCAAGGCTCTCTTAATGCTCACGCAATATGCTGCATTAAAGATTTTCATCCATTTCTGCCCCTTCGGATAATATGTAACATCTTTTTAGCAGAGATGAAATGAGCGCGAAGGGAGGGGACTGTCTTTGAGAGATTCCGGTATTGCTAGAATACAATTTTGTCCATAACCTCATGATGGACGCGTGAAAATAGAAAAACGATCAAAATTTTTCCTTTCTCTAAGCGGATGATAATCCGATACGTTTTTGAAGCTGCCAGCGGCAACAGATTTATCCAAGACGAACGACGCGTCACCTGGACATGGACACTTTCTTGCATTTTTAGGCCATCGAGTGGCGTTAGTTCGCTCGCGTCTACGCAGCATTCGTCAAACGGCCGCGTTGTGCGAGTGGAGAAGCTGCAGACGGCGCCAGCCGAGGATGACTACGAAGATGAGAGCGACTACCATCTGGCCGACGACGAATATCCTCCTCTGCCCGAGAATAAGAGCGACGGCCAGCCCTGCTACGCCGCTGCCGTCAAACGTCAGACGCCCAGTGTCAAACACCCCAACCATCCTAACAATAACTTGAACGGTTGGTCCTACGAAAATAATTTCCTCTTTTTTGATCAAGTTTATTGCACTTTGGCTAGTTATACTTGAAATTTTTTTGTCAGTAACAAAGAACCAAGGACTAGGCTGTTAGCCAGAGTTAAATCACGCGCAAATTGTTTGCTGCGAGATCACTGTTGTACGTCAAGTATAAGAAGCAGAAGAGGCAAGCTCGCAGATTGACCAGTTGAATTTCCCGTGTCAATCTTGTTATTACAAAACCAAAATTTAGTTTCCTTGTTGCTGACGTGCAAAATGTAAACGCAGAGTGCGTATTTCCTTGCTAATGATAACAAAATCGAACTATTATCAGTCGAGAAAGAACTAACATGCGCTATGGCGTATATTCGCTCTTTCTAATTGATTGAAATTTTAAGGAGCTCCTCGTGATCAGGCTGTATCGAACAGCTATCGTCCCTACTTCCAGAAGCCGGCAATGCAGTGCTTCCACTGGGACAACCCTCAGCACCTGAATCAGGGTGCTTATGAGTGCAAGTTCTGGCATCCACGCGAACGATGCCGGTACGCTCCATTTTTTTTGGAATAACATTCGCCGGAGGCCTTGTTGGACTGTCTAGCATATTAAAATAAGACCTTTGCAACTTTTTTAAGCCAGTGACAGAAATATCACTAATTTTCAGCGCCCTCGGGAAGCAAATCGTCTCTATGTAAATACTTCATTTGATAAGGTTTAATTTGTTGACCATTACATGCACGTTTGCGTATGCCCCTCCCTGAGCACCCTGCTGATTTTTATCCTAAAATATTGTGTCTCGATTCAGATTCTATCCGAACTGCATGATGGGAGCGGACGCATGCGGCTACGCCCATCCGTTTTGCGGCGTCTACTGCGAGTGCGAGTCGTCCAATCGCGATGCTCAGAAAAATCACCGACTCAACCCTCCCAGCTACAGTAAGATTGCCTTCAGCGTCGATCAAAAAGCATACACCGACAGGGGGCCTATTTCATTAAACTATTTCATTGACACTATTGCGAACTGCAGTGAATAGTAAGAAAACCAGAAGTTACTGGAAAAAACTGAAAATAATCGGAGAATGACCAATCACAGCGCTTGCAATTCCACAATTGTGTTAATGTGATAAGTTTACGGGAAAGGGCTCAAAGATCGAGCCCACCGAATGAATATTTGACAATTCGAAGCGCTTCAGTTTCGCTGATCAATCCTATCCCCTGTTTTATCATCCAGTCTAAAGCTCAGGGGTCTCACAATGCAGCATCGACGGCGTCAAAATTCCGTAAATTGTAATCGCGACGTCGGCATTTATATCGTGCCGTACCACAAAATACTGCATTTGGGCCACAATGGTTCTAGCAATTTTGACATGCTGACGCTCGCCACCGCCTCCGCATTATGACAGCCCGTTACGTGACAATAAATTGACAAAAAACGTTGTTGATCACTTTCCGCCCGCCTGGTAGTAGGTCGGTCGATACACTGTGATCCTCGCCTAGCCACAAATTTCATTCGTTTTTTTACAAACTTTCTTTTCAGTCAAGAACAAACAACCGGAAACTGCTGTGGAGGAGTGAAGATTCGTCGTTAGATACTTGTGTTCCTTTGCATTTGCCATTGGTTCGGCCTTCCATTGTTTGCCAATACAGCGGTATTTCTTTCGAGGCTCGCGTGAACCTTTCTCTTTCAATTTACTTCGTTTTCTTTCTAGTTTCATCTGTTTTGAATTTTGCGTTTTCGCATGTTGACAGCATTTCGTTGTAGTTATGATTGTTTTCGCAGAGTCTCACATTTTCAACGTTTATACAGGTTTACTGCAGTTATTCCATAATGTTTCCGGTATTACTGTACGTACGTACGCGCATGGAGCATTTTCGTCCGCTACCTTCACGTGTATTTCCCCCCCTTTGTGCCTAACGCTATCGCAAAAATACACGACGGGAAATAGTACGCGTCTGTTATGTGGTGTTGCCTAGCAACCAAGCATTTGTACCAATTGCCGCCTACTACTTGCCGCCGTGTATTTTCGCGGCAGCACTATTCCTGCATCTCACACGAGCTGACTCTCGCATCTCACTATGCGGCCAACTAATACTAACCAAATCGTTCGCTTGAACTCACCTTGCTGCTCTATAGTGATCTACTGACTGTGATCTTGTTCATCGGAACTCACAATTTTGCATATTCTTTCCTTTGCTAAATTATGGAGTGACTATTTGTGGTAGTTGTTAGGGTCCTTGAATGTTTGCTAATTTTTTGATGTTATAATCTTGCCGAGGATGTTTTCTTTCGCCGACGAAGAGCAGAATCTGTGATCTTGTGTACAGAATTTTAGGAGGCTGTCGCTGTGCAGCGTCGGCGTCTAACGCGCATTCATATTTTGGGCGAAGAAACGTCCCGCGTTGCCCTCGCTTCATTGTGACCACCCTTTACTGCCCAACTGCGCTGTACTCTCAGTTATTAATATGCTGTGTACTCGCTTTTTCGTAAAAAACCATTCTTTTTGCCTCAAGAACTATGCACACACAAAGAATTGTTACAGTCGAATCTGCTGTGATCTAATTTTTTTACTTTAAAAATTTCATATTTACAGCAGCGTTTTAACTAAGTGAGCTTCTTCGACATATTCCAAAAATTATTATTTAATCATTCACATTCCGTTCCCTTATCAAATGCTGGCTGAGATTCCTAAAACAGGCACATTCGAGAGAACCATTTCAAAAAAAAATAACGACTTTCCCTCCATACAAAACAGCGGCTATGCAAATTAGTGCCCTGATTATTATAGTCAGGACCATTTTCACAAAATATTCTTAGTCCCAACTATTGCGATTACAATTGTGGGAAGTGCGGTGATTGGTCAGTTTCGACGTGCGCGTAGAGCATCTTCCAACAACGCCCTACCCGACCAATCATCACGCTTTCAGCAATTGAAATCGCGACAGTTCCATATAATCGGCGCCTGGTATTTATACGAATACTTTTCAATAAATGTCCCAATATTGCGTCCATTTCAAATGACGCATCTCGTGACATCATTTCATCAAGACAAACTTCAACTGCAATTCTCTACTCGTTGTATAGAATTTTCTGTTAACTGGCAAAGAGGACGTTTCCTATGGGCCACTCTAATGCACAGATTGTATAATCAGCCACTTGGATACAAATGCCGTGCTGGATGCTTATCAGTTGGTGGCGCAATGTTGTACGCTCACACGGCGTCAATGCGAATTACTGACGCCAAATCACCAAAGTAAGCAGCAGTTAGAGGAAGAGCTGCGGGCCACTGAACCCCGCCCTATTCGTGAAGTGCAGGTGGTGGCGTTTGGTGAGATGAATGGCCTACAACGAGTCTACGATTCCTTTCAGTCTTTGCAAAAGCAATATGGCCCTGCCGCCATAAAAGTACTGCTAGCCGCGCTGATTCTTGCGCTGCACATCTTTCTCGGACTTGCCATAGTGCACAATTTCAAGTTATCAGTTGCGCTGCTCTGTTTTATGAGCATCGGTTGGCTGGCGGCTATCTACTACTTTCTACTGAATCCAGCGCTCGATCACTTCTCGCCTCAAATCGATGCGTTTTCGGCCAGTATTAGACAATTATGGAAGAGAACGGTTGTCAGAGGAATAGTCTACATTGCTCTGTGTGCTGCGTTCGTCGTCTTTCTGATAATTATTACCAGTGGCAGTTGGATTAGAAAAGTTTCGATTGGTGGTCTTCTGTTTTATATCATCGTATCAATATTCCTATCCAATAATCCTTCACGGGTAAGCAATATTTAATGGTTGTTTAAATAGTTCATAACAATGTTCAAGTGGGAAAGCGAGGAAGTAAATTTCAGCATCTTATCGCGTTGAAGTGACGCATAATTCTTTGTGGCGTGCGAATGTCACGCTCTAAATTAATAGAATTGACACATGAGCCCAGCTCATATTCAGTTATGCTCTTCACTTTTGGGAAACAGTCCCATCTGTTGAATTTTAAAGAGGAACGGCGATCAGCCTAGCTGCTGTGAGAATGCATCGTACATTGTTATTATCTGCGTGTGACAAGCTGATTAGCAGTGCGTTGATTATACAAAAGCTTTATATAATTCGCACCCGACTTACCATAGGTGGCTAAGAAATAATTTACAATGCATTCAGTAGTGAGTGGATGAGGTAGCGAAAGTAGTCCGTCAACCATACCAGATTAGCTTTCTCTGAACTGAAATGCCGTTCTTATTGATGTTTTCTCATTAGATCAAATGGCGTCCGGTAGTCTGGGGTGTGCTGTTGCAATTCGTAGCTGGTTTGTTGGTGCTGCGATGGTCAGTTGGACAAGTTGCCTTCAAGTTCACCAGCGAGCAGCTGGTGCGCTTTTTGGAGTACACGTCGAATGGTACAAATTTCGTCTTTGGATTTGTTGCCAATCCACCGATCATTTGTGGCATGGACGCGCCGTTTTCCTTCTCGGTATGCTCCTCTTAAACTTGCAAACTTTAATTGGGTTTACACCGTGAAGATAGCAGTTAGACGATCCATCGTCCTGTTTAATCTACCACGTCTTCTTGAGTGCAGTAATTTGTTGTATCGGTCGTATGAAACTTGGCGCGCGCGCAAATAATCGAGTTCAAATGCCACTTATGGTCGTAATCAAAACTCCTTGTTATCATAAGATGCTATTCACGTGAACGACTAAGTATGTCATTCCATTATTCTTATTCATCGATATAACAAGCCAATGTTTCCAGAATGGCGCAAAAGATCATATTTGAGGGCACGTTCTTATCACTAAATAATCAATCAGTTTATAAGGTATTGCGGGCCGCGAATCAACCAATATCTTCATGACTTTGTCAATAATTTAAATAATTTTTGTAATATAGTTAGTATAACAAGAAAATATCGCGCTAGCTTCGATTTAAAAAATTAGTCTGCCAGGAAAGTGTCAGCATAATTAATCAAGCAACTGCATATTATTTGCTACTATTTCGTGTTCGGTGGTTCAAAACTAGGTCAGTAAAACTAAGTAAACTAGGCAGCTAGCTTACTTATCTTAAGCACAGTAAATACTACCACTTTGTCTATTTTTCACTTGCGCTGATTCATGAATCTTGTAATTATTTTTAGAACCATTTCGATAAAACTGATAAATTAAATGCCTTGTTTAACTAATATTTACTTGTTTGAAAACTCCCAATACTGCTACCCTTGCGCAAGCTATGCATTTCAGTCACTGCCAATAATTATATATTTCGGAGCGATAACTTCGGTCCTGTTCCATTACGGAGTAATTCAGTTCATATTGGTCAGAGTGGCATGGCTGATGCAGTATACAATGGGAACAACAGCCGCGGAATCACTAAATGCCGCCGCGTGCATCTTCATCGGGCCGGTATGTTTTGAGTATAATTTGCTCAATTGCTTTGTCAGTTAGAATGAGCTGAAGAGAATAATGTTGCACATTAGACTGCGTATATATTGTTGTCAGATAAAGTTTTACGTCATGGGAAAAGCGGGAATGATGAGTTAGGAGAACGTTTATTTAAGCTGTCCACGTGAACTTTGTACTTGATAAGTTTTGCGGAAACGTTATCTTACTCTCCACGCGCACCTTATTACAAGTGCCTCTGAAACCATACACTATTATTCACGCAGAGCTGTTTAGAGGAGAGATACGCCGAAACGCTAACGCCAGGGTAAAAATAACATCAAAACGGTGTATTACGCTCTGAATTATGTCAATTACGGCAGAACAAAGGATAAAATATCGCTGACATACCCAGAGATGTGCATTTAGCAATATTTAATTTACATTTTTAGTGATTATCGTAATTTTAGACTGAAGCTGCAGTGCTCATGCGCTTCGCTCTGCCCTTGATGACATCGAGCGAGTTGATGGCGGCGCTGACATGCGGGTTTTCTTCCATTTCCGGATCGCTTTTCGCCGCTTACATTTCCTTCGGCGCCTGCCCTAATTACCTACTTGCTGCCAACGTCATGTCCGCACCCGCCCTTTTGGCCGTCTCGAAAATCATGCATCCGGAAACTCAGAAATCAAGACAAAAAGACATGACTACTTTTAAGCTACCGAAAGGGTATGGTGATTTGAAAACAAACAAATTCGGCTAATTTCATTTATATTATTTTCACTTTAATAAGAGTATTTTCGAAATCAAACTAAACAGCTCCCAGTTCAACATAGAACATTTTTCACATTGATTTGACTCGCTAACTGTTCTCTTTGACTTGCTAGCTACTAAATCAAAATAGTAATTTAGTTTTGCAATGATATTCAGTCGAATACGCTCTTTCATTGCGTATGGAATAAGGCCGATACGTATACTATACACCTTACTTTCTCGATTGCAATCTTAAACGCCGTACGCACATGCACAGAATACTGTAAAAATCAACGCATGCGTGTGTGGCGTGTTTTACGCAATCCTGAACTTGAGGAGCATTGTCTTCTTACGATTATACCGTCATCGGTTACAGTATTACTTTTAGATCGGAGACGAGCGCGCTGGAATGTTTAAGTAATGGTGCTGTGCAAGCGGTGTGGTTCATTTTTGCCATAATTGCGAGCTTGATCGTCTTTCTGGCTCTGCTCGCCCTACTTGATAGCATCATTGGTACTCTCGGAGGAATGGTCGGATATCACGATCTCACTTTCAATGTAAGAAACGGAATTCGGTCAGTATCGCAGCGATGACCACTGTTCTAGTGCACCAAATGTTAAAATCACTTGATAATGATATTCGGGTTGCGCGGTGCCGGTGTAGCATTTTGACTGTATCACTCGGCAAAGTCTTTCTCAAAACTTGGAATAATTTGCATAACATGCATAACAAGCATGTCATCGTGTTTGCTACTTCCCGACTAAAAGCAACAGGATATCCTGAAAACCAGTTGGAACTTTCACTTGTCAGTGGTTGTAGCAAAGATTGTGCGGTTGTGAATTATAATCGACATATTCCCAACAGCTATGAGTGACCCGAGTATCCATTTTTGGCGATTTCATTCATAGAAATCAATGCACGGTGATAAAAAAAAAATCAGTGAAATACAGTCAACTGAGAGTTTGAAGGAATATTCGATGAACATAATTGCAACTCGGATGAAATGGAATTCGCGTCACAGCCGGCTGTACGCGGGTTTTGTGCTTGATTTGTTCGTTGTCATACTGGTTTAAACTATAGCATTAAGCCGATGTCATTTAGGTATTGGTTGGCTATCTGTTCTTTCCCCTCGCTTACATTATGGGCGCAAGTGATGCAACTGATCCCGACGCAAAAATCGCTGAAACTCTTAAAGTCGCTCAGCTGATGGGATCAAAGACTGTGCTCAACGAATTCATTGCTTATCAACAAATGAGTGGCATGATTATGCGAAAGGAGATTGGGGTATGTCGATAAAAATTATAGTGCTACTATTTGAATAAAATAGTCATATTTGGACGGCACGAATAATTTCATTCTCTAGGGCAGTAAATGTCAACATTGTTTAATACGAACGGCTGAAAATTTTCTGAGCATCTAGATAAAGTTAGCTCAACTCTCTCATAATTTTAGACATGAGTACTAATTTGACGCAATCAGATACTCGAGACCGTTTTATGAGTTAAAAAATTTGGACCGGATCGCAAAATTCAGCAGCGAATTATGCACGAATTTTCTGCATCACTTTTCCTTCTCTCTATCAGTACGTTTAATTCAAGCTTCCATAGTAACCGATTCGACAGCTATTTTAGATATTTGCAGCTGAACTTTCTTTTCATAGCACACAATGTTGAGCTCAGTGAATATTTGTCGATGAGGTTGGCGGCGTTAGAACACTAACTAAGCTGCAACTCGGATTGTTTCTCTATTAATTTTATCATTTTTAGCCGCGGGCACAGATGATTGCAACCTACGCCTTGTGCGGCTATTCGAATTTTAGTCAAATCGCAAGTCAGCTGGCAATGTACGGATCGATGTGCCCGCAGAAGAAGGCCGTCTACGCTAAAGTCGCCTTCAAATCCATGATTGCAGGCGGCATCGCCTGTTTCATGACTGCATGCATCGCTGGTCGGTATTGTTTTACTTCTGCTATCCTACAGTACCACCAGTATTACTCTCGGAAAAGATTGTGCGTGCTGTCATTTCTGCACGCGAACAAGGGCCAGGCGATTGATCATAGATAAATCAATAGTAATGCGGAAAAACGGACAAAACGGACGCGCGGCGCGCAGTATTAGAAGCACTAGTTAGCACTAACAGCTGAAAACGCGCCCATTCGGACATGCGTGGACTTTCCGTCGCTGTACGCTCATTGTCCATGCGATCGCCCATGTTTCGTCTGCGGATAGAATGGATAGTCTGCGTTCTGTTTTTCTCAATACTCCCGGTGGGGCTGTAATACAAAATTTTTGACCAAAATGAATGAACACAGAAAGGGTAAAAATTAATGGCAGAATGTTTTGATAAAACTGCTTTAATTATTAGTTCTCTTATCACAAATTTTGGAACTGCAATTAATATTTAGCTGCGATGTGCGCGTATAATTTCGTCGTACGCTTGCCATAACTGTCTGACAACTATCACACTGTTCACTTGCTAAGTTAATGGTATAATCACAGCAATTCTATGGAATGGGCTCCTGATAGCTCAAAAAAAGCCAGCAGTTTTGAAATAAGTATCTAGTGGCCTGTTCTTTTGAGGAGAACCCCCTCATTTGATTATGCTGTTCTCTGCAGAGCAAACGTTGATTTTACCCGTGCCACTTAATACTCCAGCATACGCGTTGCTTGTTGCAGGAATTCTTGTTCCGGATCCCGTTAGGTGTTTTCCGCAAGACGCGGCTGACTATTGTGTCAACTTGTCATGATGCTTACCA
>NIUQ01000179.1:0-67557 GCA_002796945.1 Plectus sambesii | reverse complement strand
GACCATGAAGAAGCTTCCTCGCTTTTTTCGACTAGCTCACATAATGAGGTTGCACAATTTAGTAAGGGGGTAGCCAGAGAAACACCACTTAAAAGAAGACTGCCCTCATCACTGTAGCTTATCACGCAGTGAATGAGAGGTATCCCTTGCGCAAATTATCCAATTGAGCCCAACTGCAACCTCTTACTTGCCACCAGGCACAGTCAATTGATACATTCACGCAGAGTACAGCGTCAGTTGGGGCCAGTTATAATGTAGGGCATAATCACTGTTGCCGGCCGATGCTTGGAATAGTGAATTTATGCAATATGAAATATTAAATTATTCCCACGATCCATTATTGTGTCAAGTAACTACGCCATGGAAGTACGAGCTGCCGTCAACTGATAGCGATTGAAAGTGAGCTCTTTACGCATATTGCCAACTGTGTTTGTAACCGAGCTTGCGATTGATTTCAAATCTATTGCAGTATCTGCGTATCCGAAAGTGAAGTGGCTGAAATCTATTCATCGTCAGTGGCAGATCATTTTCTAAAGTTGACAGTTTCTAGCGATAGCAAATTTCCGATCGTTACTGGAGTTAAACCGAGTGAATGAAAATCAGATGTAAATAGTATTTCTTCAAAGTACATTAGTTTTTTGTTTGAGTCGCGAGCAATCGGTATTCAATATCAGAATAATATTACTTTAGCGTCGATCTATTTCAAGCGACTGCTTTCGCTTTCTTCCGACCAATCTAATTTGATGCGCATTGTGCTGAACGCTGCAGAGTTCGACGCGCTCGATTAAGACCGCTCGACTCCGCGCTAAAGAGGCAGGAACTACGGAGCGACAGGAAAAGGGAAAAGGCAGAGATGTCCGAGTTCCGCCGTCTAGAGAGTGTTGTCACCTTCGTACGACCGAAAATCCAATAACATCCTATGCAAACCCGCAAAAATATTTTTTATCGCTATTTGGCGCTTATTTTTTCTTCTCAAATTACGGAACACGTTTTGGCTAAAGAATAGTGAGCTTTCGAGACTGCCGCCAATATGTTACTGGTTCAGTGAACAATATCGCATTCTCTCAACTGCTTGTCCATGTTTAAAACAGCGAGGTTGATTGGGGCAGTTCTGCTTGACGCGCCGGTCGCCTATGGGGCGCTGTATTCGCAGCGGTTGCCATGGGCATGGGACGGCCAAAATTGGCGGTCGGCACGGCGAAGGAATCAGCGCCGCTAGAAATCGCATTACTGTCGGCGAGTGGGCGGTGCGGGGACTTTTTGGGGCGACAATGAGCCGCCAGCACCACCGGCGCCGTCGCCGGCCGACGCTTTAGTCGACCGATCGACCGTCGACTTGTCTGGTCGGAAATTTGCAAGTGTTTGCTGCTGCCCCCGGTCGGCTGCCACCTTNGGGCATGGCGCCTTCAGCCGATTAATAACCGTTCAGACTGCTTGACGCCGACTGGCGCCCTGAAGCGGCAAAAGTTGTTGCCAAAGGTGGGTTGTCTGCGACGCTGCTCGCCGCCACCTTGCCTATGGTCACATTATTTACGTTCGTCGATTAGACCACCCGCGGTGGGAACGCTTTTGATACGCGCCGACGAGCTAATCGAGCGATTGCTTCACGCCTGAGCCGGCGCCGACACGCGCGTCAACAGACGGTGACCGATGACCGATTAGCCGCATCTAATGAGATTTGTCGATCTCGACGGGTCAACTCGCACTCTCGCGCGCCTAGCACACCTCTGATTGTTTATCGGCGCGGCTTTCGGGGCCGGTCTCGGACGCGGTCGGCGCGTTTCGTGTCGTCGTCGAGAGGAGTTTGCACAGGAGCGCTTACCTTGCGCCGATTTGCGCGCTCGTCCCTTTTGCCGCTTCACAGCCGCACTCTTAATGGCGCATCGCTGTCTGGGTTTTGTCTCCGCACTTGCTCTTCTATATGTTTTGTTTGGCCATTGTGTAGTTATCGCCTTGCCTTACGATGAAGACGGTCCTCTACTAAGTGAGTTGTGTGAAATGTGGATACTGTAATGGGGTGCGTGGACAACGATACTATAATAGTCCATCGTACTTTTTCGTACCGTTGACAGAGCCTGTCTGAATTGATTTTCGTTGAATAATTGAAAAAGCGACGGAACAGAGCGGAATTCGCTCATGGTATTTTGATTACCGTAATAAAGGCTTTGTTGGCTTTCAAGGTCACGTTTTGACATAACGTCCTTGCACGCTCGATTCAAATAACAGTGCACTGGTACAAAAACATTACTGGCTATAAAACAATTTCATTTTTAGAGTCAAAGGTGCCCGGCCCTCCGCAGAATGTCCAAGTGAAGACGTCGAGCGAGGAGGCCACCCTATGGTGGGACCCGCCAGCGAACGCCGACGAAGTGCTCGTCCGAGGGTATACGCTTTCGTATGGCATCGGCACTCCGAGTCTGACTACAGTCATCGAAGGGGTCGATAGCAACGCTTTCACCATCAACTTTCTGGGTACTTTTATTTTCTCTTGTATCTTTCGTCTCTCTCATTTTTTGAACAAAGACGATGGCGAAAACTTGATCGAAATTAACTATAGGCCGCAAAGACTGCCCTCTTTTTCAGCCGCAAGCTTATTTGCGATATCCTAAGATTGAAAGCATTGATCAAAATTCGGATATTTGCTTCCACGTATCGCTTGCTGAAAAGTTTACGTACTACCACATTCAAAGGCCCAAGCGTATCCATGGTGCATGCGAGAAAGCTATACATTGGCCTACAAGCAGAGCTTTGCAGTATAAAGACATGTATAGAAAAATCTTTAAGCTCCTCTATTATAGGGACTTTGAAATTCTTGGCTTCATTAGTGGGAATGTGTTAGTCGCTGATTGCGCTTTATAGTTTGAATTGCACTTTCCCAACCACCGACTACATATTTCAGAGCCGAACACGAGTTATGTCTTTGCGCTCACAGCCTACAATGAGGCGGCGACGGAAGATAGTCAAAAGGTGCTCGTAACGGCAAAAACGTTACCTGCTAAGAAACAACGTATGTTATAATATTTTGAAGAGAATTTTTCGCACAGCAAAGCCGTTTTCAGCGGACCACATCTTTGATCTATTTGCACCGACAAATGTGCAGGCAAATGTGCTATCTTCGACCGAAGTGGAGCTGACATGGTCGGATCCGGACAAAGCCTAGGCATCCGGTCATTCCTGGGCTCATCGGTCCCATTGTGAGGTATTGGGCTCGTTTGCTCCCTAATTTGGTCCTGGGAATATTTTACTCTCGTCGCGTAGTGCATCTTGCGCATTTGCCAGCTGTGCGTAATCGAGCGAAATCTGGCGTGCCGTGCTGAACGCGCGCAACAAATGGCGCTCAATTGCTGTTGATTGCAACGGGTCTGGACACTCAGTCTAACGAGCGATAGTGGATGTGCTAGTTTCCTTATTCGTAGGGGATCAATCGACTATCGCTGATGCACTCTCCTTGCCATGGCGTTGTTCGTCTTGCAGCGGTGAACAAATGAATTGCATGCAAGGCAGGGGCAGATGAACGGGGTGCAACTAGGCAAATTTCTTCAGTCCACACTGTGCCGCCACGGGCGCCAAAGGGGCCATCGGTTTAAAAATGTTAACTTACACGTTGGTTGCACATGTTGATTGGTTAGAGATCGCGCTTGCTGGTGGCTAAAGGGACAGCCGTTTAGGATGGCGTGGCCGATGGTATCATCCCCACATTCACAAAATGAATTTTTGAGTTATACCATTGGACGCTGTCATCAGAGAAGTACGAACTTATATACGCATATGCGTAGAGTACTAAGGGCCAAAGAATGTGCTCAAGTGGAAGAAAATTCGAGCTTTGTACTGCAGATAGAATGAAAGGCTTTTGGCCATCAGTACGCATATACTCGGGCAATCGATTTTTGACCGCCTCAGGGTACCCGCCAACTCACCCTTACCTGCAGTATTGCCTCCGACATCCCTTAAGCTTCTTTGTCTTTAATCTTTTTTAAATTTGCGAATGATTCAGGATACGAACTACGTTATACGGTCGGCGATGACCGGTTGCCGATCGAAAAGTGGGAACGTGTTGACATTCCCGGCACCGATACTACCTACACTATGGAGGTACAATTTTTTCATTCATCAAAAGGATGCATTTGCATTCAATAGCACTATTTAATAGCACAAGGGGAACGAACGGCAAAACGATCCGTTCTGTCATCTTAAACTGGGTTTAGAGTACCGCCAAAGGCAGACATGGGTGCGAGATTATGGGGTATGAGCCCCTCTAGGGGGGGCGGTCTCCCATCCCGCAAAGTATGAAACATTTTTGCTTCGTAGTGCCAAAAAATTTTCTGTCTATACCAGATAGAAAAGGATGTTGGTTATTTGTGAATATGACTGGTGTGGCTATACATCATACATCTCCTGAGCCGCAACTGTAGCCATTTTTGATCGAAATCAGATGGCCGCAGCATTTTTGACATTTCTGCAACGCTGCATAATCGGAAGCTGTTATAAATTTTTAAAAGTTGTGATTCTTCGAACGCTGAAAGTGAAAATGTACAGCACCATTGAGCACTTGAGAGTAACATTTTGCGCTTCTTAGCATAGTTGACGGTATTTAACCACGTCGACGACCATCGTCGCCAACAACGATGTTCCAATATCGCTGAATTAAGACATTGACAATTGGGATATGGTCGTACTTGTCGCTGACGATGACATGTAGCATGTTACACCAAACAGTTTGTTATTAATCACCAGATACACTATGAAATAATAATAGTAATTTATGGCGTTCTTCAACTTTGCTTTTTAGCATATCCCATCCGGTGTGCTCTACGTTCGAATGCGAGCAGCAAACAAAGAGGGCGCTGGACCGTATTCGCCCGTTGCTATACACAGCGTTGAACCAGCCAATGAAGGCATCGGCGGCGTTCTCGAGCGAGGTATAGAGCCCTAAGTAACTATTAATTGCTGTTACATGCAGCAATTAATAATGCAAGACATGAAAAGTATGGCGCGATTAGACGTGGGATGGAATTTGGGATCTTGGGACTGTTACGCCCCACCGACACCCATGCTGTTCCCGAACGTTTGATGTTTATCGGTTGATAAATGGGGAAAATAGTGAAACGGCATTCCTAGCAAACTCTTCAACACACCATCAATGCAGAGAGATCGAATATTGATCCTCTGCACAATCCACTGGTGTCCATTTTTGAAGACACGCACCTCAGTCTTGAATGAGATCTTTGTCATTGATTCCAAGTTTCAGACTTGATCCTGAATGTAGTAACCGCCGAAGGTGAAAGGAGGATTAGCAGTGAAGACAATAAGGTAAATGATTTAGTTTAATCGCTGCTGCATGCTATCAATGGTGAACTGCAATGGTAGACAGTGGTTGGATCCATTGAGCAGAGCCGAGGGAACGATCGCATGACGACGGTCGTATCGAGATGATGACCAGTCGGGCCCATGCCGGACGATACAGATCAGATGCGATGCATATCGGGCCATGACCGCCACTTAGCGCCCCGCCGAGTCGGTTGAATGAAGGTGCGACCCCTTAATTACCGGCTGTAAACGATCGAGTGCTTTGACGGGCCGGCGATCTGCGGCGCGATCGTCGATAGACCGATGCCCCGCGGCACCTGCTCTGTCTTTCCTGCGCGGCGGCGCAGGCGGCGACGACCGCCACCGCCGGCTACCGATTTGTTTCGTTTGCGCATCGCAAAGTGTGGTGCCCTTTACGCGCACACGCGCCCCACCAATCGGTCTCGGCGCGGGGGGCGTGGCCTTTGAGCTAATTGCCCGTTTCGTCGCGCCGAGACGGGGCGTCGTCGTTCTTGGCCATTGTTCACGCGGTGAGAACTGTGGTGGGCTTGATTTGTTTCCGCCAGCCGACGAAGACCGACACTGCATCGTGTGCAAGAGGCGGTCAAGGCCGCGCGCCGGGTTTCTGACGACTCCATCATAACATTCCATCGGTTGCCATTGCATTCAACCGGCTCACCTTCTGAGTGCGAATATCGCTATCCGTCGGCCGCACCGTTCGTCTGTCGCGTCGCGTGCAATTCTTGCGCTGTCAAGTGAGCGACCGATCGCCCCAATCAGCCCCGTCGTCCCGCGCCTCCCATCTCTCTCCTGACTGACCAACAAACTGTCCACTACTCTCCGGGCCGTTCGCATTTGACGACCGCCATTTGTTCTGGTTACTCGAAAGTTACTGGCGACATCGATCGACTGTGTCTTGGCGTCGGTGCCCGACTATCGGATGCGATGCGCCAATAGGCCGTCGGCCGTTCGTTCTTCGTACTTGACACGCAAATTGAGCGCCCTGCGGACTGCGCCATAATGGGGCTTCCTTCTTCAAAACTGCTTCTCTTCTTGGCTCATTTGTTGACTATTATTCAAGTTTGTACGACGACGCGTACAAGAAGGCCGTTCGATGTTCCCGGAGGTAACTTTTTTAAAATTCCAGTCAGACTGTTTTGGCCGGTGAGGGGGGGGAGAGTGGGAGTGGGATAGCGCTCGACCGGAGTATGGCCTCGGCGTGGGATGGTCAGTGACTGGCGCAGAGGCTGTTCGAATAGGCGAAAAAAGCGTCCACCGCCACGGTTGTCCCGATGGCGCTTATCTGCGCTCGTCGGGTGGTCGCTGACTCGTCTGCCGACTTTTTCACCCTTCTGCGTACTACCACTTCACACGCGCGGCTCGGCCAGTCGGCCGTCGGCTGCACCTCATTAGTCCGTCCGCTTCTTTGTTCTGCTGCTGTCGTCGGCGTCGGCGAGAACAATGGCTCCCTCTCGAATGGATCGTTACTAGCTCCTTTGGCGCGTAAACTGGCCGCCGGGCGCCGATGGTCGATTAGGTCGAAGAGACACATGTTCGCGGTATTTGCAAACTATTACCTCTCTTCCAATATCCGCTTTCGGGTGTCCGTTACGTTTCGTAGTATTACACTGCGGCGCAAAGGAAGGTGACAAATACTTTGTTCATTATGTCGCGCATTGGCAGGGGGTGGGAATAAGTTGGAAGATACTGTATTTTGACGAGAGCGCGTTGCGTCCGAAGGAGGCTAACCTCCAGAGGGGAGGGGACGAGCTCGCTCGATGACTCCTCCCCCGCTGGCCAAATGCCGCATTCGTCCACCTCTTTGAGTTTGTTACTTTGGAGTTGGTTAGCGATTGTTTAAAGAAGTTTGTAGTGCGATGAAGCGTAGTTGGAGGTCGGTTGTGAACAGCGGTGCCATTTTTTATCATTCGCGGTCGAACGATCTTAAATGGCGGGCGGCTCTCTACGGACGGGCGAGTCGGCAAAGTGCGGTTTAAGGCAGGCGGATGATTGATCGGACGATTTCCGAGGACGCCGAGACGCTCTTATCTCCACGCTGAGCATTAGACTGCACGAATAATGGGCGGAAGACGCTTGGTGGTCGATTTTCGACCGGGGCACACGCCACTGCTCGCTACAGGAATCAATTTCCTGCCCCTTCCCTTCGGGGCTCTTTTCGGCCAGTCCGATTGCTTCGGTCTCCAGAGCCGCGCGTCGGGTCACCCCATATATCTTCACATTTTGTCGTCTTCGGCATATTTCTCTTCGTCGCAGTTTGTCTTCCAATAGACTAGTCGGTGTGTACTAGAATGGTTGTCCTTTGTTTGGTGCGTACGTTACAGCAGCGCGCTCAGTGCGACCAACAGCATCGCACACAAGGAGACTGACAAATCACTCATCGGGGGGCACAGACGGATAGCTTTATCATGCTCCTTTGTCGGAAGGTCGATGAATTAAGGTCGCATTGCAATACAGCAAACATGTGGTGCATCATCAACTTGAATAGGTTGATGGGATTTTCTGTAGATATTCGCTGTGCAGCATACTTTCCATCGATGAAAATCTCTCCTCACCGTAACGGCCGTTGATTTGACGCAGCACAAGCTGAGATTAGCGGAGAAGAGGTTAATGTATCAGGGGTGCAGTGAGAGGGCCAAGGTTGGGCAGCTTTGAGAACATTGGAAACAGACTTTTTTCGCCCGATGGTAAATAGTCCTAAATACTTTGCGGTCGGCGGGTATTGGGAGACACATTGATAATATTAATCGGCACACTGCATGGAGAAACTGTCGCACATTCGTGAACAACTTTTGACGTCGTTCGGATGCTTCTGTGGTCGCGTCTGGGTACATACAAGTACAAAATCAGTTGAATGAGGGCGCCGACGATTAAATGATCTCCGGCTCTCCCTTAAAGGGACGCGGCGGAGCTTTGATGCTGTAAGCGTCCAAAATTCCTGCATAAGACGCTAAAAATTGACAAATTTGGGCCATGACGTGGCACAATTCGTTCATCTGCGATAATTCAGCTTCGGACCGGGCGGGGACTGCGCTTGCACATTATTCATAGCTGTACATGCAGTGCGACAGGAATTGTCTGCAACACTTCTTGCTGAGGGGACGCAGTAAACATCGCTTTCGAAGGTCCAGTGCGGACGTATCATGCACGCGTAGCTCGCATATAGTACGGTTCATTGTAAGCTGACCGACCTAATTTGTCGCAATCCATTCGCAGCAGGTTTTGGCATAATTCACGATTGCTTTTAGGTTTTCTTTTGGGTCTTTGATACTTTTCCCCATAAAACAATTATCGCGGTATTTTGATTGAGAATTTGTACAATATATGCTTGTACATATATTGTCACTCTTTCCAATTGCGGATTGGGGTAGTTCTCGTGCTCAAGAAGGCGTTAGCGTAGCCGCCATCATCGATGGGACCGGCAACGCCGAAACGATATTGAATGAACGATAAACTGTGGGGGCAGGAGTGCATGCACGCATTTTCCTAGAATGAACTGTGCCGTGCGCGTGGGCGTTCTTCGCAAGTGGACGAAAGAGTAGTGGGACTAAATCGAGTTTCTAATGGGTTCACCTTAGTTGGGTTTTGATGGTGAATCGATTGATCAAGTTTGAAGAGTGTACTTACATTTGTTTACAACGGAATATAAATTGTATGGGTAAACGCTTTGCCCAGCTGTCAGTATTGAAAAAGGCGCGGTCGTTACAGGAAACTTGTTCCCCGTTTTAATTTCTAGGGACTCGACATCTTAACGTAACATTGTGCTTTTTTCGTAAAATTTTTCGTGCAAAAATACTACAACAAACAAACATTTCATCTACATTTGCGGAATTATTTCTGCAGTTCTTATAATCGCTGGTAACTGTTAAAGTTGTTTTTTGGAAATTCAACATAATTGGGAGAACAAGTGACGACTCTACTGTGAAGTGAACCAAAATGTACAGTAAAGGCTGAAAAAGGGTTGCGCATAAGTGCTAATATCGCTATTAAAATAAATCTCTATTAAATTATTATCTTCTGAGCTATTAGTTGATTTTCGATTTATGTGTAAAATTAGTGTAAAGTAGAACATTAATTTGGTCTTAAATGGTACATCAACGCTTCTGTCGTATTGTGCGTGATATTTGCTTATGTTCAGCTGATTTACTCCGCTACGACATCTTTCCTTTGTTTTTTCGGCGATGCTTTAGCTTTGAAGCTTTTGGAATAGAAAGGTGACATATGAAGTCGAAAAAATGTCCACAATTGCAGTTTTAGAAACTACAATTAATATATGATTGAACATGTATTTAATCATTTAATTTCTTGCAGACTCTGAAACGGACATTGATCTCCTTGATCCGGTAGAAAAAGCCATCAACAGTGATCCTCGAATATTTCGTTCCAACGAGGGGCAGGATGGATTGCCAGCTGTCGGTCTGCGTCGCGGCGCCGAAATCGTTGTTCCATACCGCCTCTACTTGCCAAAGCGATTTTTTCGCAACTTTGCCATCCTCGCTTCCGTCAAACCGGCTGACGCAACGGGCGGCTATCTGTTCGCTGTGCTCAACGCGTTCGACACGGTCGTCGATCTTGGCGTTTTGATTGAGTCGGCGGGAGGCAGTCAGACGAACATCACCTTAGTGTACACGGATTCGCGCGTGGAGACCAGCTCTGTGGCGCTCGCTTCATTTCTCGTTCCCGACTTCACCAATCAGTGGTCGCAGTTCGCCTTCGAAGTCAAAGACGACACAGTTGTTTTATTCTACAGATGCGTGCGGTTCGCAACCAGAAAGGTACATTTCATTTTCATTTTTCATTTTCATTTTTAAGAAAAGATTTCATTTTTATGAAACTAAATTTTTCGCTTGAAATAAATGGGGTGGGCTGAGCTCAGTGTTCTCTTTCATAAAAGATCTATTTGAAGAGGTCAAGATTTGTGGACTATCGTTGGGGGGATGCTTTTGAAGCGCGATAGCGCAGAGATGGGCCAGCGAGTGCTTTGGTGAGGCATGTATGAAGAGATACGTACCCCAGACAAGGGCGCATTCGCACATCGCTGCTGCCAATTTTATATGCACAAAATCTTTCGGTAACGTTGACGTTTAAAAAGTAGTTATGTTACGCTGTTAGGGCCTTTACTGTACATGAAATCTCTAACAAGAGTTACAGCAGCAATGTCTCTTTATTCAGGTGCTGCGCAAGCCAGATCAGTTGGTACTTGATGATGCTAACAAGCTGTACATTGGCAGCGCAGGCCCGATCATCGGCGGCGGCTTCGAAGTAAGACACTACTTTCTTATGAACTTAGGGGGCGTTGTGGCTGAGACTGGCCATCGTACCAGTGCCGTTGGCGAGTAGGTATACTATTCCCACCGAGCGAGACGGATCACACATCGTGGGCGGGGCTGATGATCAAGACCCCCTGAGCGAGGGCACCTTTGTTTGACATCGCCGGTGGTCCAGTGCAAAGTGGCTGTATGACCGCGCCCGGGCCGACGAGACCGGCTGCTGCGGGCCAGGTGCGCTCGCTGTGTACTTAGCGGGATTTGTGGCGGCGGCGCAAGGAGGAACGCCTGACGCCCACTGCCGTTCAAGTTTGGTTGTTGTTGGGCGATAAATCTTACAAGCGTGCCTGGCGGTTTCGTTCGCCCGTCTGGCGATAACCGCTGGACGCGCGCCGGTTGCTCGTTTTTCGACACTTGTTCTTATTGGGGCGGCGTTCGCTATCCGTTTACGCTAAGGTCAACAACTCGAGGGGTTTTTGACTTCAATGCGCCGGCAGTTTTTGTCGACCGCAGCGCCCACCCGCCGAGACGTCGCCACACTCCCACAGTGTTACATTCTTCATCATCAAACAGTCGGCCCCTGCCGAGCGGAAAAGTGCTAACTGGAAGCTGCGTTCATGGCGCTACAAGTAGAGCGCTTTGGCGTCTACTTTTGTCTCGTTGCGACTGTGGTCGCCGTCGTCGTGGGTGGGCAAGAGTTTTTCGCCGAGAACGATGCTCGCGACACGGATCGCGTCGAAAAAGCCATTGTCGAAGAGGGGTTTCTGTTGACGACTACCGTAGTTGCTGACGGTCAGCCCAGCGCCACGCCAGCCCCAGGCGTTCAGTCTGTACTACCTCATCGCCACAATATTCGCCATCAGCGGAAGCGCCGGCAGGAGGGCGGCTTTGAAATCTCATTCGAGAACCTCGAGGTGTGTGATACTATTTTATCATTCTTTCATTCAGGGTGCGATTCAAGAGCTGAAAGTTTTTGACGATCCCGCGGAAGCTGCGAATCAGTGCAACGATGGATGGGTAGGCTTTTACTGGTCGATGTCGCGGTTCCACTCCCTCGCGCATAGTTTGATCAGAGATGGGCATGGTCAGAATTCTAAAATTTAAAGAAACTCATTTGATCATGCGTAAATAGATATTTGCGTGTGCGAGGAAATAAGCTCTAATCGTTCTTTGGGATGCATATGTGTGCATAGGGGAGGCCCACGTTAAATTCTCCGATTTTTGACGATCTGTTATCATTATTGAGCGCTCTTTTGCTTTGCCGCCACGCTCCTTCAGGTGGTCGGGTTTTCATATTATCCGGGGGGGGGGGGGGGGGGGGGGAGTCGACCAAGTTATTGAATGTATCCTTCATGCCCGCCTCTGAGTTTGACCACCAATCTGACTGTAGTAATTGTTTGAACTCCTCGTTGCTTCATTATCCGATTGTCTCGTTACTTGTTTTCCACATTAACCGACTATTCTGTGTCCTCCTTTTGTACAGTGGCGACGTCGTCTTAAGCAAAAGTTCAAGGTAAAGCGTGTTGTTTGCGCTGGTTTGTGCCGGCGTCTTTAGTTGACTTCTTNGAGGAGATCCTGGACCGCCTGGTCAGGTAGGCAATGGAAACATGATAATTATCATTTATTCACTTTACGTGTGCATTTAGTGTCTCGCGCAATGTAAGGATGGACGATCAGGTTTGCCCGGACCGCCGGGTCCGATGGGACCACCCGGTCCAGCGGGATCAGCGGCTCAGACCGTAAACATTTTTCTGCTCATTGATTTCTCTCACTGTAGCTGCTTGAAATATGTTAAGGATGGCAGAACTTCCGAAGTGCAGGGACCGCAAGGACCTCCCGGGCCACCGGGAGCGCCGGGACCTCGCGGCGAAAATGGCATTGGTTTGCCCGGACTGCCGGGCAAATTCGAGCGTCTGTCCGATGAAGATATTCGACGAATCGCCACCTTCCCTGGCATCAAGGTACACTTTTACTCTATTGTGTACATATTTAACTGTGAAAAAACGTGCGTGGATGCCCGCAACTGTTTGTGATTAGTAGATCGCATGCACACATGTGAATTGTTCAGTCCTGTGTAAATTATTTGGAACAGGTAATTGTTAAAAACTGCAATTACTCTTAGGGAGAGAAGGGCGAGCAGGGGGCAGTGTCGACAAGTTCAGCGACTGGAAGTCATATACCTGGACCACCGGGACAAAAGGGCGATGCAGGATTGCCAGGCGTACAAGGTTCGCAAGGCCCGCAAGGTCCGCCCGGTCCAAGGGGTGAGATCGGATTGCCAGGTTTTCCTGTAAGTGTTTTTAGCAATTCAATTGGATTTAAAGTTAACAAATGTTATTTCAGGGTCAGCCTGGCAAATCAGAGTCATCGAACAGTCTTCAGGTAAGTTGAAGGCAACCAGCCGTCGAAACATATGACACGAGTGAAAATATCATTTTGCAGCAGACTGGAAGCGGCGAATATCGAGTAGGCCCACAGGGACCGCAAGGGCCACAGGCAAGTCGCATTGCATTCTTAATTGACGGCGCAAAAAAGCGGTCATCAAGATGCCATCTTTGAGCGGCACGCCACAGTTTTGTTTGGCTGATCTAATGAGTCTATCGCTCGCATCTGCTCAGCCATTCCATTACAGCTCAACATATGTCTTTGGGAATTATGAGTGACTGCTGCATTTTTTCAGGGATATCCAGGACCACCAGGCCCACCAGGACCGCCCGGAGCGTCTCGCGATTCAAACACTCTCTACGGTTCGAGGCGAGATGAGGATAAGGGCGAAAAGGGAGAGCCAGGCCAACGCGGTCCACCTGGTCCGCCAGGCCCGTCCGGTTCCTCGGATTCGCATGGCTATTCGCAAACCNGAGATGACGATAAGGGCGAAAAGGGAGAGCCAGGCCAACGCGGTCCACCTGGTCCGCCAGGCCCGTCCGGTTCCTCGGATTCGCATGGCTATTCGCAAACCGATAGCGGTGGTTCGGCGTCAACGGGCGGTGTATGTTGATTGTCTAACAAGTTCCATTTGTTGCGTTGACGATTGACAAATAGCTGCTGTTTGTAACAACAGTTGGCGTCAGAATTAAATTATACCTGTCAGTTGGAGCATTAGTAAGGGGTTTCGTCAAGAGAGAATGTTTATTGCTCGCTTGACTCCGATTCTCATGCTTGATGAGCGGTAAAGCCTGCAGAAATTTTATTTGCTCTTCTTCAGTTTGTATTTTTAATGAATTGATAATCTTCCCATATTATTTTTTAACTTAACGCAAAGTGAATAAATGCGCAGGGCATACGAGAGACGCGAGGTCGGGCGTGTTTAACTAATTTAAGGGTTCATTATTGAAGTTGTGCGAGCAGGCGAAATTCATGTCATAACACTCTTTGCCCTCAATACTTTGATTTCGATACTTTATACCACAGCGGCAGTTGATACACTTGAAGCTATCCGGCAACATTAATCGTGCCGACGCAGCGGCCACATTTCTTATTTTCTTATTTGAAACATTTGTGTACGTGACGGCGAAACACTCCGTATGGTGCAATACTCAAAAACCTGCGCATTTTGCACATAAATAATGACGCGGACTTAGATTCCGCGAGTACTTATAAGATTGTATAGCCACTTTTTGACAGGAAAACTGAACAAAAGATGTTTAGGTGCAAGTGTACCAAACGAATCTCGACTTATTCTACTCCTCGAAACAAGCCCTGGTTGGCACATTGGCGTTCAGTCTGTCCAGCCAACAGCTGTTTATTCGAGTCAACGACGGCTGGAGAGTGGTCAAGGTTTGTTGTTCAGCAGTGCTTGTTCATTTATTCATAATGCGCTAAGGAATGACGACGGTGGTATTAAAAGAATTATTCCACAGTTTGCTAAAAAAAAAAGGCAATAGCAATTATGTAGGATTGAATAGACACGCCTATTGGTCAGGCGCTATTTTTAGCGGTATAGAGCAAAGTTTTTATTTTTGTCTCTTTCCCAGTTCGATCTTAACTGTAACCGTTTTTCAGCTCGAAGGATTCCACCCGGCTCTAGAATCACACGCGAACGTGGTATGCATATTTACATTAATTCAGATTTCCATTTACTGCATCAATTTAATTTTATAGTTGTCGAGAAATTGTCTTTTACTTCAAAGTTCAAAATTAGAGAGGCGAACTTTTGTCAACGCAAAAAGGAAAAAAATTCTTCTTACCTCATTCGCAATGTAATAGATCATCCACGGATTGTCAACAAAGACAATTTCTCGATAAGTTGAAGCGCCACGATTTGTTTGAGTTTCATTGCACTTGCACATATCTAACGATAGGACAGGTTTCATTTTGCACACTCCACAGTTACTTTGTTGAAGATTGCACTGAAGCTCATATTTGATTTCTATTTTACTTGCGTTGAGCGCTGCTGCAAGCTCGCGATGGCAAACAGTATGCGGCAATTGTCAGACGCTGCTTTCCTGCCAAGCATTTTGCTTGAGAGCAGCGAGTAATAGCCGCATACGGTTTCCCGGGGCTTGTTGCAGGGCTACTTGTGCTGCACATTTATGTTTTATCTCAGTCATTTTAGTTCTTGCTTACTATTGTATTGTCTTAATTGTGAATAGATTTGAATTTGTGTGCATTATTCGACATTTTAGCCGTCCAAACTAACTAACGCACTATCAGAGCACAATCTCCCTTTTTGGGTATGTATAGATGTAGTCTAATTTGTTTGCATGAATGAAGTTATTGTGTCTGCCCTGATCTGTCTGAAAAGTGACTATCGGTGATTCAATTTTAGCTTTCCGATGATACGGCTAACTTTCAAGTAAGACTTAAACGTTTCACTGCATGAATTATATCAGCACAGCATGGATATGTTCTTTTGTCAGTAGAGTAGCTTCTTTAGTTCAAATGCTAGTTGCTTTCGCTATCCTAATGTTTAGATACCCTCCTTCGAGTCGCCGGCCGTAAGCTCTGTCGTTCTCGGACTAGTTGAATCGCCTCTACCAGCTTTTGCTAGAAACTCGCTGCGTAGTCTTGCTTTGAAGGTTGGTGTGGACACGGTTGCAGCGGTTGTGGTTGAATTGTTCTTTCGCTGCGCGCCGCAATGAGGGCGCTGCTGCTACAATTTCAGAAAGAACTGACCGGCACTGCCGCTTATAAGTGCATTGCATGCGACAACGTGTGTGCTGCTCTCTTGTGCTACATACGTATAGTGACGTGAATGGATTTTGATTTTGCCACTCCGATTCGGTTCATCACAATATTTGATCGCCTTGTCACGACATGTCGGCAAGCCAATTTTTCCAGCCACTAGGGTGATTCTTAAAATTCGGAATAGTCCATCGGATGGAGTAGAACCCAGTTTGTGCACGTCACTACTACGTATTCCGCTAGTTGATTGAGGTTATATTAAATGCGCAAGATTGATATTGTTGTTGGTTGCCGCTTTGTTGTGTGATATTCTGCCGCAAACAACGGGGTGACAGAGAACAAATCTTAGGGTCACCTGGACGCACATCATTTGCAAGAAATTAGTTTGTAGATGCGTTGTATGTAGATCTAATTTCGAATTTTAATGATTGCATTACAAGTAGACTGAAAAATTTGCTCTTTCAGGAGCAGCCGACATCTGCTTCTCAGCTCAGTCCTCGTACAACTGACAAGGATCATGTGGTATCACGTTCTCTCATTTATTATTGATACTGGAGGTTCAGAACTGAGTTTCTTTGTTTAGAAAGCGGCAAGAAGCGTGCACTGAAGCTTTGAGTAGAGAGGGAAGAACGAGTGCAAAATTTTGCTTTCCTGATTACTTGGATTTTTTCGCCAAAACTTTATCCGCAATGCATTAAACGACTGAGAGGCAATCTTGAGTCAATGCTCTTCTCTTGAAAATTGAAAAAGTAGAATAACCCTCTCGCTGTGCCTATTATTTTCGCTTCATTCCTTCATATTCGTGGGTATCTCGATCGTTCTTCTGTCACTTACAGTTCTATATCACTCTTCTCGCTACAGATTGCCGCTCGGCGTACCTAATTTATAAGTATCCATTTCAGTTGCACTTGATCGCGTTGAACACGCCTTTCTCTGGCGACATGCGAGGGGTGCGCGGCGCCGACTTTGCGTGCTACCAGCAGGCGCGTACTGCCGGCTTCACGACCACTTTCCGAGCGCTTTTGTCATCGCAAGTACAGGACCTTAACAAGATTGTACACTACAGCGATCGCGAAACACCGGTTGTCAATCTACGCGGCGACCGCCTGTACGACTCGTGGACGCAGTTGCTGCATGATTCGACTTTTAACAGTCGCGCAACCATCTTTTCATTCGACCGACGCGACGTGCTCAACGACAACACATGGTTAGCGGTTATTTTACATTATTATCGATAAACTTTCGGTTGTAATGATGCCAGCATATCTGCTCTGTCTGCAGTGTGCAGTGGTGTTGGTCGAGGTGGGAGCGGCGAGTATCGAGCACCTCCCATTCGTTATTTTTTCATCATGCCTGTTATTTTTAGCAATTTTGTGAACTTCCTCACAATTCCCACTGCCCCGTTTCTGCGGGTGCCACTGGACAGTTGTAAATAATCAGAATGGTGGGGAAAAATTCGTGATGAGGCGAGCAGAGGGTGGCCTTAGGCAAATGCTGCTACAACTATGCGCTAATCGTTAATCACAAGTGATTGCTTTTTTAGGCCGGAGAAGCTGGTCTGGCACGGATCGGATGGTAGCGGAGTGCGCAGTGAAGGGCGATACTGCGAGGCGTGGCGATCGGCCAACTCGGGCGCTGTCGGCGTCGCCTCGCCGCTCGAAGGACGACAAGTGCTCGGCGTCCAGCAAGTCGACTGCTCGCGAAAGCTTATTGTGCTCTGCATTGAAGTACGTGTCGCACTTAGTCAAAAAAAATGAAAACTCGTAGGCCAATAATAAATCTCTCTGGCCCAGGCCAGATTAACAAAGAATGCAACTTCTCTGTTCATAAAATTCTGTGAAGGTCGCTTTTTCGATTTTGGATGTTAAATTTAAGTTTCTGAAATAGTAGAAGCTAACCTAAAATTTTGCAGTTTCTGTTATATAATTTAGCCAATAATTTAAAATAGCTTACAATGAAATATGCGCAAGAAACTGAAAAGTTATTCACAATTTAATACCAATACATTTTTTGCGCACACACTGTTTTAGTTTACCGTATAAGACTGAGCCAGTCAGTGTATGCCGTATCACCGAACGCTATGAACATATTTGGAAGCTCTCGCGGAATATTTTTGGCCCATAATATTTCATAAGCAAATATAGCAATTAAAAATTTGCTGCTTCTATCATTGTTCATCATCATATCATTAAGTAATTCTCTTTAACTCGCTATGATATCGCTTCTTTCCGATTTTCAGTAAATACTTTTCAATGATGGGTGCATTTCTTTGTCGAGTTGCTTTTTGAAATTGATTGGCAAATTTTAGAATATGAGCAAGCACAATGTCGACAAGCGACTGGGAAAGAAAAGGATACCACGAGGAGAAGATGATGTTTGATGGTAAATGTTGTGTGCAAACGACCAGTGAACCGGTTGATCCCCTGCGCAAACATTGTATTAATTGTCTTTTACTACTGCATTTCATACTTTATTTCTGAATGTCTAGCCACGGATAGATCATTTAAAATATATACATTTGTCGCAGTATTCATTTTTTTATCTAATCAATGTATTCAAATATAGACTCAATCAGAAACAAATGTCTGGGGTTATCTGGCTGCGGTCCGTGACAGGGAGGGGGTGCGCGTCTACCAGTCTATAGGTCGAACACTGTGAACTTTGTACGATGGAGGAGCAACCCCTCCCCCTCCCCACCGCCTCTATGATCCCCTGTGCATCCGAAATGTTGTTAGTTTTTTGTGCAAATGCTTTTGATTACGATTATATATGCGAGCACATGTTTCATTGTTTTTTGCGACTGTATAATATGCATAGATGCATCGGGGGTACAATGTTATGTATGAAAGTATACATAACTTTGCAATTATCTTAAAGATTGGCCGCAAAAAACAACTAAGTGAACACTTTAGCAATAATTAACAAAATTTTCACTAGAGATATATTTCAATTTAAGAATTATCTGTTGCGATCCATTCTAAAATTGCGGTTCCCCGTTTTCGGACCCTCTGGTATATCTATGGTATAATTATGCAGTGAAACATTCCAATTCGGTCGATTTTCGCCAACTGCCATGTCACCATTTGTTGGATTTGATGCAATCTGTTGAATGCAAAAATGATACTTTCCATTGATGACTAAATGCTTGTTTCAGAGTTGCGGCGCGAAATTAATGCCGCGCCATCAGTGCTTGTTTCTAGCAGCTAACATTTACATTTTCGAATGAAAACATTCTAGTCGTGAAATCTGTTTTTAATGCTTCAAGAACTGCTTGTGCGTAACTGCTTTTCCTCCCTATCCTCATGTGAACTGAATGGCAGTGCTTCATTTGCGAAAAATGTTGCAAATTTGCAGCAATGTTTCTGACGCATTTGTTCTGCTTTATTGCGCATTGATCGACTACTTCCATACTGCCTGTTGCAATCCTTTGTGAATAAAGTAACATTTTTCGTCTTACACAAAGTCTTTGCACATTCTTGGTTAGGGATACCTTCACATGACTCCTTCAAGTTTTAGCAGCTGATTGTTTAATTCTTGCTTTTCTGTTTCGAACAGCTGATTTTCGTGTTCTAATAATTTCAAACCCAGTTTAAGATTTTCTATTTTAAATCTCGCAGCAGATACCACCGATCATTAGGTTGCACCAAATAATGGACAACTTTTGCCTGAAGCTCCCGACACCGATGTTGCCTCCTAAGAGTTGCTTGTGACTTTTTTGCACTACAGAAACGACAACGTGCGGTACTGCAGGGACTTCGCCGATCAGACGCCACACTCGTTGCGCGGTTTGAGTACTGTATGTTGATGTAAGTAAACTATCGGATCGTTGAAACAGCTTGTCAGCAGTATTTTTACATTCTCTAATTTCTTGGTAATGTAGTTAAGAGTCGTCGAATCTTTACAGACAAGAGATCCATATAATTAAATGCTTTTTCAAGCAAAACATTTCCTTGGTATCAAACTCCAGTGCTAATTAGCCTATCAACGTGAGTTTTCAAGTAGTCAAAAATGAGCACACGCTAGGATTGCGAGAAACCCAGACGTAATTTGTTTCATATCGCCAGTTAAGATTTGTTAAGTAATTCAAGTGTTATAGTCAGAACAACATTATTGAATAAAGCATTTTGAAATGTATGGCGAGCTAGAGACACATACAGTACTCATATCATGAAATTTCATTCATTTTTTAACATCTTGCGCATCAAATATAGTGAACATCATACACAAAGGAACCTGAAGATTCAAGTAATATTATAATTTTAGATGTTAATCATACAATATGAGATGACTGATGAATACACAACACAGGCGGCGAGACCGGAAACAGTCATCGTACAAATTTAACAATAATTGGCAACGAAAAATTGGCACTCGTTATTTCAAACGTCGGGTCGTACATTTAGTTAGGCATTTCATTGGTAGCCTTCGTCTTGAAATCCAAACAGACGATGATAAAAGCAGGCCAAATACAAGGAAAATATTTGCTTCAACTTTTCGCGAGCCTCCGTACCGTTAGCTAGTCTTTTCTGCTTATTTTCGTCGAGCAAAAATGACAGATACAGTTTCATGGCTGCGCTGCCGTTGGGTATAAGTCGAAATGAATCGTAGGTGAGGATGCGAGCTTCGACGGAAGCGAGGAACTCGGTTTCGAACAAATGCCAGTATGGTGGATTGGAGGTCAGCATTTCTACTATCAAACAACCCAAACTCCTGCAAAATCATAGAATATATCTGTTGTCAAATTTGGCGATTGCTCGCATCAGAGGGTTAAACATGGGTGCTTATTAGATTCTCATCCGTGTTGTCATAACCGGCCATTCATCGCGAATCGCGAGGGCTGTGAATAGAGCAGTTTCGAAAAATTGGCCCTATATTTACTGAACAGTTTAAAGTTTACCGGTATCATTGTTTTAATAAGAGAAATTTTGCACATAGGTGAGATATTTTTTGTTTGAGCGCCGCAAGTCTGAGGAAGTATTGTGGGAATCGTGAATTTTTTAAGCAAAATAAATATTAAATACCAGATGTCTGTAGATTGGTTAAACTCTTCCTGGTTAATGATCTCTGGAGAGCTCCAGTAGAGGGAAATGCCGAGCTGAGCGTCTGACGAGCAAAAGAATTCGCTGCCGTCACGCGTCGATTTCTTCACTGCCGACCCAAAGTCAGCAATTTTGGCATTTTCAAAGTCATCGAGGAGAATATTGTCGCCTAAAAATGTGCTCTTTTTCTTGTTCTCATACTTTTTTCAAATGAAGATTAGGTGGAACTGGTGTGAGAGTAAAAGTTTAAGAAAAAAATTGAGCAGTTCAAGAAATTTTGTGCATTAGCCATAAACCGAAAGTGTATTTTTATCGTGTTGGAATTGCAACTCCACCATCATCAAGTTTGCAACAATACTAGCTGCTTCTGCAGTATTTTAGTGTTGATTCTTAGAGATTTCGTTAAATACTTGAAGGGTTTGTTTACAGAGCTTGGATTAGAAGTTGAAACATAGTGAAGCACAAAGTCAATTTTTGTAAAAATCTGAAATTTGATCTAAACTTTGTCTATTTAGCTATCAAAACGGTCAAAAAATGGTGTTAAGCTTGGTTTCTACACTGAATACTGCGTTGGGATGCAACACGGTAAAACTGGTTAACTGAAAAATGATCCTTGTGTGGTACAATTTAGCATCGTGGATAGAGTGACTTTATGGCGTACATTTTAAATCGGTGTGAACGATCCCTTGCGTATGAATGTAGGCCAGTCCGTCGACGATCTGCCACAAATAATTTACTGCGTCCTTTTCTAGAATTGGACCGCTTTGCTGCATCTTTTGCAGTAATGAGCCGCCTTTAAGATATTCCAAATGAACGATAATAATTTTATCGCCAACAAAACTGCCGTAGTATTCGATGACGTTTGGATGATTAAGACACTTAAGAGTGTCAATCTCATTGCGAGCCACTTCGCTATACTGAAAATGGACAGACTGCTTCACAAAGGATGCCAGTGAGGAAAAGCATGAGACAAACGAGAGTACAACAATCTTAATATTTATCCACAATACTTACCGTCGCGCTTCTGGCATTTGTTTCTTTGGAAACAAATTCTCGATTTGCTTTTCTGTCGTAACATCTGAACACTGTGCCGAACGTCCCTTGTCCAAGCACTTCGAGCTTCATATAGCTTTCCGGTGGAGACCACTGCAAGCATATGAGCTGACTGGTTAGCAATCTTTGTCAACAGTGCCATTGCAACAATCACTGATAAATGAATTAAAGTGCTTAAAAGTATGCATAAACATGGGCTGGGTGAACTAACTTTTGCATACTCCATGAAAAAATTCAGTCTCAGATCCACTTCATGCAAAGAGCATACCGTGTGTATAAACTTACAGATTGTTGATGGTGGTATTCTTCAAGATCGCTGAACCACTGAAACAATGACATGTGTGGGTAGAATCCATTGACCAGAGACGCTGGTGGCGAAAAAGTTTTCATTTGGCAACTGTGAGCTGTTCGTCCTGTGCACGGACAGTCCCAAGGTCCTGTAGTTGGCGAGCCGTACATTGATGAATGCTCGTATCCATTGTGGCGTGCAATATCGACTGAGTCACTCATGATCCCGGATATTTCTAAAACATATAAGAATAATTAGATTAATCAACTGATTACAGCAGAAACCAGTTAAATATGAGATATGGGTAAGAGCAGCCACCTGTAGGCTTTAAGTATGTGCTTTTGGCGCTTGAAATGTAAAAATAGTCGAATATCTTGCAAGAACTATATGATCGTTAATATCTTCCACTTTCACTTCGCCAAGGACATTTTTCAGACCAAACAGCGGTCGCTCCATATCATACACGACATTTTTTAAAGAAGACATTTGCCTGGACAAATCAGTATAAAAAATGTTCCTCTTGATTTAGGACATGTTTTTGAATGAAAAAGTGTCCTAATTGAAGTGAAGATATCCCATATGAATCTAAGAGTTGGTTCAAAAAATTACGCTCTGCGTCACAATGAGTTGGTCCCTTTTGATTCTCTATTCTTACCGCCCTTCCCTTTAGCCTAAAAAATACGGTCGGGAAGACCCAACCGCCTGAAGCCAACTGGTACGTCAGTACAAAAACAAAGCCGACTGGCCGCATCTGGCGCCGCAGCCTACCAGAACTTTACGACAGCGCCAGACGAGCGGCTGTCCCAAGCTCCAACATACAGCGGAGTGGGTGTTTTGGGAAGCGGGATTGCCCGCTCGCTAAAAATTGTTTTTAGCACGTGCGCTCTGTTAAAATGACTGGGCGCCGGGCTGCCCACTCGCTTGCCAAGTTCCGGGCTTTTCGTGTAGCCTACCTCAGGGGCTTGTTTCACAAGACCTACGTGCAAATATGAAATATGACTAAACTTTTGCATCTGCTTTCAGAAAACTGAAAAATGTGAAATAGAATTTTAGTAATTTTATGAAAATGGCCCCGAGGCTACTGAGTTTTGGTACTTCATTGAAAGCTTATTTGAATTCGAATATCCTTTTAGGCTGTCTTTTTTGGGAAGTCGTAAAAGTGATAAAAAACATTTTTGGTCATTGATGAACCAGAGGAAGCGATTGTAGCTTTCAGATTTCCGTTGACACAAATCCTATGCGGTTTTCCGCTTGGCCCCTGTTTCACTAAAGTTCACTTTTACAGAAATTTGAGAAAAGCATCTCATACCTTCGATATGAGATTAAATACGACTGAAATATAATGCACATATCAACTTTCAATCACTGAGCATTCGTGAAATTGGGACCTGGCATTGATTTCCGACATGCTTTTATTAAGCTCAAATATTTGCATAGCTTTGTTTTTGCGATCTCTGCTCCGATGCATCTTCACTTGATAAAGTGCGCTTTTCGTTCGAGAAATAATGTCATGTTTCGGTAGAGAATGTTCTAAAAATCAAGACCTTTCGAAATGACGAATTTATGTATATGATTTAGTGTCATTATTGATATAAATTTTTCTGACAGATAATTTGTCAGAAAAATTTATACGTCTTTGCGAATTTTGTCAAAAACTGGTTGTGACTCGAGCAGGAACGTGTTCATTAGTCAGCGTTAATCACCTTAGCACCAGTTTGCATGAAAAACAGAATGTTTGCAGAAAACTTGTTCTGCGGCAAATGAACCTAAAAAGAATGCTTGGCTCAAAATAAATGGCTCATAATCAGTTCAGGGCTTTAAATAATTCATGAGAGCTTCATGCATAACATGAACACTCTAAAAAGACTCTAAAAAGCTACTTAGCTGCATCATACACGAAACTCCTCGAGCACAATTATTTGCTCCCAGTAAACGTTCCGAAATTTAAGAGTTTCAAGATATGACATTGGACGCGCGTGGACGTATAGGAGTGAAAAGCAGTGTTGAGTGGTCCAAATACCGTTACAACAAGCAGCTAAAATTAGAGAAGCTTTCTTCGAATTCTCTTTGTTCAAAAACGTTTGTGTATTTGCTAAGAGTAGCAGAGAGTGTTTAAGCTCAATAAGGACATATGAAAATGTTTTGGTGGTTTCAGTTTAGAATAAAGCAGATAATGAAGGTTTCTTTCTGCAAGCCCCTCTCTCAGTCATCGTCTATTGTACGTGACAGAATGGGCAATTTCTGAAGGCGCGTCTCGCTCAAATATCTATTTTTTCTGCGCATGGCAGTCAACCGAATAGATCGACGATCTCTGTTCGCACAATAAAAATAGATCACTGATCGATGAACGGCGTTTATCAAAATACCTCTTCTGGACGTATTGTTGGGAAAGCATGGCCGGCCGGCTTCGGTGTATGTTAAGTGCGTATGTCTCTGATTTAAGCGATTGGCAATAGGGCGCTACTTTCAAGTTACCGAAACTGTATATAATGTATACTTTCCGCTAGCTTCAAATTATGATTGGATTGAGAAACGACTTTCGATCTTTGTGCAGTGACGACTGTCGGGGCGGAACGTTGCATGGACGGGTTTAAGCCGTAAACATTTGCGATTAAGATCTGGTTTCAGTTGGAGTTATTATGTTGCGCTCGTACCGATCGTGTGAAATAAAATTGAGCCGTTTCCCTGGCGTCCGGCGAGTAAATGATTTCTGATCTGTGTACTGTGTGGTTAAAAACCAAAGATGTTTCCTGTTAGAAAACTTCTGTTCAAATGATCTTCGTACTCGATCGGGTACGGTAGCGACGCATCGCAATGCACGTATCGATCAACTAAGTTGATACTGTATAACTTATGACGCATACCTCAATTGTGCAAATATCATGCAGCAATTTATTTGTATAATTAGATATCACGGGATCGCTTTCTGGAGGCAGGTCGGCGCAATATGTATGGTATTTTGCAACGCCTCAGCACTATGGACATTTTGCACTGTGAGAATGGAAATAGGCTTGCGCCTATTCGTCGAGGTGCGATTATCTATGGGGCTGGCAGGAGTGAACATTTCACTATCAATGTTGGAACCATGTGCGAGTTGCATTCAACTTGATGGTTTCAATAGCAATATTTGTTTTAAATTCTTTATTTTAATGCAATAGAAAACACAATTTCAAAAACAAATATAATAATCTGCATAGTACAACATCATCAACAGATATTTACATTTTCATCACTAATTCACATCAAAAGGCATTGAGAAGAGGACAAAAAGGTATTTGATGGTTCAATCGTTCGATCGAAGATCAAGCAAAAAGAATGAGATTTTGGCTTTTAACCCTTTTAAAGTACACAAACACTGCTCATTAATTATTTCCTTCATTCTTTTTAGCAACAAATACAGTTTGGATCAAAATATTAACTGCGGAATCGTATTCATCGATGACAAGATATGAGCAATCTTCTTAATTCCAAGATTGTGACAGTTCGTTGTATCCATGATTTTGGGATTATGAAAGAATGCTTATCTTGACATTGACAATTACCACTTTAGATCTCTGTATTCGTCCGCCTCATTCCCGAAATATTTGCTTCAGCTTGGTTCTTGCATCGGCGCCGTTCTTCACTCGCTTTCTTCTATCGCTTTGCAATAGGAATGACAGGAACAGTTTCATTTCATCGCTCGATTTTGGCACCAATTTGTTTGGAATGTAGGATAAGATGCGAGCTTCGACAGCCGCCAAAAACTCGGTCTCGAATAGTTTCCAATATGGTGGCTCGCCAGTCAGCATCTCCACCACAGTACAGCCCAGGCTCCTACAAAAATATTTATTTCAATGCGCGATTTTCAAGTTTTCGAGGCATGGCATAAACCTTGCTTAATCGAAGAATATATGACGAAATTAAAAGTTTTACCCACCAAAAATTAGCTTATTCGGCATGAGATCACTTTAAACAAAAATATGTTACCATTCTCTTTCAATAATTAAAAGTGGCTGCAATAATTGCGCGGTTTTTAATTTTTCGTACTATAAATGCATGGTATTTAGAGAATGTATTGAGATTGTAATGTTTACGACAATTGAAAAGGTAACGAACCATATATCTGCCGACTGGTCGAATTCTTCATGATATAATATTTCCGGCGCGCTCCAATACAAAGAGACGCCGAACTGAGCATCAAAGGGGTAAAAGAATTGATTTTCATCGTAAACTGATTTCATCACAGCAGAACCAAAGTCAGTGATTTTCAGAGTTTCTCTTTCATCGAGCAAAAGATTATCGCCTGAAAGCTCATTATGACTATTTTCATTAATTAACTAGAGGTAGAGGAACAATGAAAAGTAGCTAATAGGAAAGCTGTTTTGAATAGAGATTAAAACAAGCGACACGTGGGGTGTGTACACATCTCAGAATCTTGGTATTGTGCTTCATTATATTTTGGAACTCTTTCAGTACTTGAAGATTCAACGATAAAAATATATTCATCAATAAAAGCTCTCTGAACCGCTGTCTCTTTTTGGGATAATGTTGAATTGAAAAGCCACGAACAAAAGAAATTTTTATGACTTTTTCTAACTCTAGTATCCAATCTTACTTTTAGGAATTTCATTTCCTTACTAATTACTAAATCTATTAAATCAAGCAATAACTTACATTTGATGTCGATGTGAACAATGCCTTGGGCATGAATGAAGGACAGGGCTTCAACAATCTGACGAACGTAAGCGATGGCAATATTATCGGCGAGAGGACCGTGACGCTCTATTCTCTTGAGCAATGAACCAGCATTCATGAACTCCAAATACATGACGATTGAGTCATCGTTATACACGCTTCCAAAGTATCCGATGATGTTCGGATGACTTAACCGCTGGAGCAGCTCGATTTCACTTTGAGCAACCAGTTTATTCTAAAGAACAATCGATATTTACTTCAGTTTCAAGCACTGAATAATAAAATATGATGCGTATGTTAATAGTGAGGCTATAAGGCTAATATTGGCGCGCAGTAGACAAAGTTTAGTTATAAACTAAAAGTGCTGCGCGCGTTTTCAAGTGGCCAGGGGAGATGAGCTGATCCCATCACGTAGTATGGGAACACTGGGGTCAGGACAGACTTCCATCCAAATTCTATTAGCGAAAGGCCAGGGGATAATGAATTTTGGAGTAATAAAAAGAGAAAAGCAAATAATTACCGTTACGCTCTTGGTTGTAATTTCCTTGGCGACAAAGTTACGATCCGCTCTCCAGTCGTAACATCTGTAGACTGTGCCAAAAGAACCGCGACCGAGCACATCAAGCTTCATAAAGGTTTCGGGCACGGACCACTGCAAAACATCAGAAATTTATTAGCATCAAGGTTTATCGTACATTTGGGACTTGCAATGTTTATTTCCCTTAGATTCAATCTCAAGTGAAGTGAATGAATCATAGACTCGAGTTAAGTATGAATCATTACATACCTTTTCATCTCTGTTGCAATCTTTGATGGAGTCAGCGGAATCCAACGGCAAGAGTTGCTCCAGTATATCAGCTGTTTGAGAATTGCTGTTGGTGGCACTGGGTGATAAGATAATAATATTTCTGTCCCATGGTAAATGGTGAGGGCAAGAAGGCGAGCGTAGAAGAACTGACGAATCTCCGGCGTAATCGAACGATTCATAGAATAAATCATCGTCGAGCACGTTGTGAAATGAAGAGACGCTTTTGCTGGCCTTCATTATTCAGAGAAACAAGTGTAGAGTTTCAGTCTGAAAGACACGCAATCAAAAATATTCTTTCACTGATCTTTGGACACCGGCGACGCATTATATACGCGACCGCACGCGTTGAAATATGTGTCACAACAAGTTTTTCGGGGGCGTAGCAGTCTCTTTCTCTCCCTTACACGTTTTGCCTACACAGCAACAAACAACAATCAGACGGCCGCGTCAGTTATAAACGTCACAACACACTCTGATAACAACAGTATTACTGTAGGAGCTTGATGAGTGTTCTCTCTTATCTTAACCCAGCTTCCTGTTTGGCACCAAAACGAGAGGACGCGCTATGATGTCATTCACGCAACGCGTTTGTGTACACTACCGGGCGTCTGTTAGCACAGTATTTCCCAAGTCGTACCGCCACGGAAAACATTGAGAAAGCCGCCCTCAAATTAACATCTGTCATTTTAATAACTTTTATGGGAATTCCCTGGCTAACTTCAGCAAAAGGTGTCGTCTGTAGTTGGACCATCAAACGCCAAGTTCGGCTAGGCCACTCTCCCCGCCTCACAATTGTATGAATTTAGCGTAGGAAAATCAACTATTGGTCAAACTAACTTTCAAGCTCTTTTGAAAGTGGGCTAATTTTGCCGATTTATCCATATACGGCACTCATCGAGGACAATTTTGCGCTCAAGAAGAAATATTCTCTACATTCGCTCTATGAAATAGTGTATTTAAAGCAACTGAAACTGTCAGTCTATGGTTGATTCAATTAAAGACGAAAACAGCAAAAAGCAAGCAGGATAAGGATAGAAGCCTATATCTGATGTCAACAATAAACACAATCATGCACGCGTAATGTTATTTATAGCATATGGGACGGTAAAAATAACAACAACAGCTAATTTGTAAACATACACAGATTACTACGAGGGAGACATAATAATGAGGTGGAATGCTCTTTTAATAAGTAAATTATTGTAGGATAGGAGAGAAATGAAATGAAATATCGTAGATAGAAAAATCAAAGATGGGCTGTCTTACAAAGGATTGAAACTATTGGATCGCAGTTCAATCGGGGAATCCGGATTGCACTTTTGTGACGTTGCGGAATTTCTCGAATGTTGACGAAAAATGGTACCAGCGTGGTGGGCATCCCTGCGCCGTTCGGCGATCAACAGACCTCGAGGCCCAACAAAAGTAGATCGATGATCAATGTTCGACCCGCCGCCAGCGGCGAAAACAACTAAAAATAGATCGACGCGTGCCAGGCGATTTGCAAATGCGAGAGCGGAGCGATTTAAAAACCTGCTGATGGAGAGGGGTTGCCCCGTTGGCATGCGAGCGCAGCCGTGCGTGCCAAAAGAAAAAATGAGGGATTTTCGCAGTCGCGGCAAACAACATCTCTTTTCTTTGTTGGCGTTGAGTCAATCCTGAGGGAAGATGCTACCCCTTGTTAATTTGCCGATTTAGGCAATTTGACAAGAGTGGACCTTCTCAGGAGATACTCTGACAATCCAAGTTTGGATTGGGGGATTCCAATTACTCTATGAAACGGATCAGTCATCGTTTTGAACAGTGCCCAAAATAAGCGAAATTTACGCATGGTTGGCTTTGGTCGTCAATTCTTTGTTCCGTAACATTTTCCACTTTCAGTCACCAAGTCGGATCTGTCGCAGAAGAATTCGCCAGCCATGCGTTTGGATGAATTAGTGAAAAACTGTATAGGTGTTGGTTTACTGATATGTTCAAATAACAACTTAACCCAGCGATTCCCGATCCGGCTTCAAACAGTAAATGCTCGGGTCCCTGAATTGAATGAGGCGAGTTGCTATAGGCACAGTATATTTTGCAATTTTTCCCCCTTTTCAGAGCATCGAACGGAAACAATAAACAGCGCATGATCTCTTTTTTAAGCTTCCTTAGCGACCGGCTTTAAGAAATCGGAAGCAAACATTCCATACACATCATAAGAATAATTTTGAGTAACAACTGGTTACACTTTTACCCATCGACCAGCTGATTTGCATTTTCCATGTCTGCTGTATTAAAGCTTTCAAAACGGATTGTTTCGTATAGCATCTGGTGAGTTGCTCGTCCAGTATGGTGAGCTGAGTTTAAAGCTTGTCAGTCGAGCGTATTTTCATTATTCTATATTCATCGCCGTAAAACACGCTATTACTAATAAAATGACACAAAAGAGAGGAGCTTTTTGGTACTGATGACATTTTGATTTGATGACGGCTTAATGGGCAATCGAGTCGGGGTGGTTATGATCGTGAAAAAAACTTGAAAACAACAAAAATTCACGTACCAACTTCTTATTCATTTTGAGATCTATTGAGATGATTTTTTTCTTCTTTAGCGTTTGTACCGCTATACGCAGTGTCCGCTTTTTGCTGGTGGGTATGAACCCGCCATATGGATAGTGACTGTAGAATATCTGGTCGGCCGTCGCATGGCTGTCACCGGGATGTTGGCAGTGTGGAAACTTTTCGCAGCGAAGCTGCTACCAATTCCTCGACCCACGGACGGATGAGCACCATGGTTCGGTGAGGGGCCGCCCTCAGCGAGAATTGAACCCGTGTCCTCGAGACTGATGAGTGATGGTTATAAACCACTACACCAAACGAGTGTTTAACGAATAAATGTCAAATGTGTAAAAGTGGAACGAAAAAAAACCACTAATGTGGCGCGTAAAACCTGTCGTGAAACGTTAATATTAGATAGGCTTTATGTTTGAAAATGCTCTTCTCCCTAAATGAGTGCGGTAGGCTTGCGGACTATGTGATATTAGTCTTTCACCGTGTGGCTCTTGCGATGTGCTGTGGTTGGATGTACGCTTCTTGCTCTCTCTCTAATGCTGGTAGTAAGGGGAGGGGGCGCCCACCTGATGATGTCGATCTCCTCTTAGTGTTCGCATGTTCTTTAGCAGCTGTCGAAACTTGCGATATATTCGTCATGCATGTCCATGGTGAACATTGTATTCTCCTCTTGACGAAGTTTAAACTCTTCTAACTGAGTGGTTCTATCTGTCCACTATGCGCCTCACGTTAGTCCCTCTGCTAACTTGGTTCTTTTTAGTCAATACTCTTTTCGGTCTCTGTCTTACGCTTCTCGCATTTGCTCCGCACCTAGTACGCTCCTTCCTAGCCTCCTTCGCTCTCACTTTCTATTCAGGCTTCGCTGGAATTAAAGGCAGCGCTGGGACATGGCTGTTCTTTCCTCTTGAATATCGAACCAGGTGGTTCGTAGCCGTCCGTAGGCGGGGTTTTGCTTGCGATCCACAAAAGTGTTCGCCGATGCTTGTAGCCGGAGATTGAGCGCCCTCGTCCTCTAGCGATTCGCTCTACACAGCAGTCCGCATTCTTCATATAATTACCTTAATGCCATCGGCTAACCACACATACACAACATTTGCCCGTCTTTTTTAACGATATGCAGCATTCAAGTTAAATGAGAGACCCCTTTTTATCACGAGTTCGATAAAAATTATTGTATAGTTCGACAGCTGAAGGTAATAATCTTCCAGTAATTTTGGCTTCAAGGTAAAATGCGTATGCATTTTCAATTTTTTCAATTATTTCGAATTCAGTGATATGTCGCAATATCAACGCAGAGTATATTTTTACGATTTTTTTGCCCCCATATTACAATAAATAACGTTCGCTTAGTTCTATTAGAATTTTCTTAGTATAAATTCGGACGCCATTTTAGAAAGTTTTAGGGCTGAAATGACTTTGATAATAATGATTCAATGAATTCTAGAAAATTGCTTTGACAGTGTTTTTACGGTGCCAAAGGTGGTTGAACTTGGTGTGGCATTGCGGTATCAGGATTTATTGTGGTATACAGGGGGGGGGGGGCATAACAGTGGTGGCAGAGAGACGGGTAAGCGCACGTAATAACTGCGTGTAGTACACTGTGAGTAACGTATTATTTCTAGGCCGTATCAAAGGATAGTTGTGTCCACCTTGGGTGGCTGGAGCGCGCGATTAGCATTCCATATCTAAGCTCTCATCAGCCCCTTGAAAGAGCAGATACCGCTGAGACATACAATAAAGCAAATACGCAACAGTGCCAAGGCGCTGAAGAAAATGCTAGCTGCTAGGAAAAAAATCTGTTTCTGTTAATTTCAAGACTTGTATGCAGTTTTGCTGATATATAATTCATGTAATGCAAAATTTTTAGAACGCAATGAGAAAAACTGATGACACTCAACATTTCGTTTTATGTAAATAGTAGACTTCTCGAAGCTTAAATCTTCATGCAGAAATCCGACCAACGCACAATTATGGAAACGCTTTTATTTTCCCTCGAACATACCGTGTGTATTACAATGAGATGGCACGTGTTACTGAAATTTTCCATCATACACCCAAGAATTCGTATGTAGGTCTTGTTTCGCTTTGGCAGACATTAATTGCTGCTGTAGATGTGATTCCTTTATCGCTGTTCGCCATTACTTAACACCGTTTTAGAAGTTATGTCTGCTGAATGTTTTCGTTATTGAGTTCTGATAAATGTATTTGTTAAATACTCTATTTATTTCAACATAGAAATGCCGAATGTGTCCCTCCCGTTTGTCAATTTAATTTCAGTATATTATTGTATACATCTGAACAACGGGGCGGAAATCTTCCTGCTTTCAGGTGAGAGGGTACTTAATTATATGCGTCGGGGATTCCCTGCGTGCCACCCAATGTGTCAAGCTTACGTTATTGATTCGTCAATAGGCGTCTGTGCTGAAAGAGTCGAGCAATCGTGCGATGCTGTTGACTAGCTCAGCTAGCATACACTACCTTAATTTACTATCGCCGTAGCGGACGTCTGCGCGGCCGACTGACGCGCGGTCACGCAGTGTGCACAATGGCTACGAGCGAGACAGAGACGTCTTAAACCCACATAGATGTACTCAGCATTTCTCAGGGTAAGCGTAAATATTGCCGCCGTTTTTCGTGGGCTGCGTACCTGAATTGAAGTTATTTGCTATATCATCTTTGATGCGAAAATGTCTTATAAAATAGATAAATGTATTTTGATAATTGCCTTAGAAGTTTGCGTTGCCAGGCCAGTTTCATTTACGCGCTTATAGAAATTTTTAAAACGAAGTTTGCGCTTTTTAAGATTAAAAACAATTTATGAAAATGATTTCCAAAATGGACACATTATCTAGATTAAAATTACAACCATGTTGCGCGATAGCTAAACAAGAAGTGAATGCATCTTTCAGTCTTGCCTATCAGCGCTTCATAGTAGCTCATCATGGCTGAAACTGCTGGTGCTTCTCATCGGCATTATTCTCGGCAGTATGCTTTTTCCATCGAAATATGTCGAATATGTCGGACAGCCCACTTGTTGGACGGGCCTCCGTCGGCCACTTAATTCTGCTGAAATAGTTGAACAGTCAACAGCAAACGTTTTTCACAATAAAGTCGATCCAGTTTGTGCCGCCGTGTCGTCCATTCATAAAGGTGAGCGCATTAAGTAGTATAAAGAGATGGGCATCTGTGAGCATTGATGTAAATTACTATTCTCTGATTTTGGCTCGGTACCGAAACTATTTCTTGTCATAGTTGACTGCTCGAAGTTTCACTTGAAAGTAATTCAGAATAAAATGATCATCAAAAAGACATGAATCATGGCCACAGCCACTTGCAGAAAGAGATATCACAATCCTGATTTGTTATTAGCAAGCAGCTTCGAATTAATGCATTTAAAACATAAATGCGTGCGACGTTCGTTAACCGGCATAACTGTCACTTTATTTCGTGCGCGGTTTCGATCTGGAGAATAGTTTGTCGGTTAGCGCTTTAAATCAAAAACGCCCATATTTTGCCTCATTCGCTCTAAAGTATTAAAGATGTTACGGATCGGGAAAACTTATAACCAGCGTCGTACGATTCAAAATTCTTTCTGGCTGTATCTGTTCCCTATTTCTACCTCAGTGCCGAAGCAATCAGAATAATTGCCCGCCAGTCGCTCAATCCCGCCTTTCTACCGCAATCGAAATGATAGTAAAATTCTCCTTCGTTCCTCTTTAGGCCTGGATGTTAATTGGTGCTAGGTACCGAAATAAATAAAGTTTTAAAACATAATTAACTTCAGAGTTTTCAAAACATTTTTTCCTACTTTTCTCTCTTCATATGCCTCGAGTATGATGTTATACACTCATGTGTTATAGAATAGCGAATTACTATTGATTGATGCCAGTCATTAAGCTTGCAGCCGAAAATCAATTATCAGCTGTACTATATGATAGCAAACGAATTCTTTGTTGGATTATGACGGAGAAGAGAGGAAAGGATCGCCAGGATGCAATACTAGACACTTGGGGTACACGGTGCAATATGTTGCTTTTCGTCGAGGGAGCGGATACGGATGCAAGAAGTGATCAGAAGGAAGTACTATTCAAAACGGTGCACAAAATACGACTGCACATGAACGATTCGTATGAAAATTTGTGGGAAAAAACAAAACTTGCCTTTCGTTACATTCACGACAATTATAAGGGTCAATTTGATTGGATTCTCAAAGTTGACGATGATTCATATGTCATCATGGAGGTGTGTGCATACTGTTGACATGACTGCCACTATGAAAGTACAAAGTTTCAGAATCTGCGCCTCTTTCTTCACAACAAATGTGAGGAAGACGCTCACTATTACGGTTGTCAGTACAAAGCCGGAGGTTCGTTGAATTAATTTGAAGTATTCAGTTCTTCAAGATTAATTTATAAGGATTCTTTGTTAAGTATTTAGACTTTCGAGTTTCAGAGAGATTTGAATTTCTCGTAAACCCCACTTTTTCCTCTTTATCCAACCACAACTATTGCGATCGCAGGTGCTCTAATGTTTTTATGAAATGAAGACTGCAAAGTGTGAATCACACCTGATGCGAATTTGCAATTGGGATCGCAGCAGTTATGCTAAATCGGCTTCTAGAGGCGACGAGAAGCGCATCCGAACGACCTCCGTATAGTCCTTACTTGTATTTTCGTTTGAAGTATTCATGAAAAAAAGTCTTGGTTGTAAGTCATGCTTTGGTTAAAAATCTGCAACAATATCTGATCCAGAAATGGAGCAAATTGTGTTTAGGCAATATTGCAAGCGATCGTAGTTGCAGTTTTCGTATATTTCATTTAATTTTAGCCATCTGCAGCAAAGCTAATCGTTTAGAATGTTTTTCTCATTGCTACCAATGTAAACTTGAACTTTACTCACTTCGTGATTGAATTGTCTTTTTCTTGAAAATAAATTTCCCGAAAACCTCGATTTAAGTATTTATGAAGTACTCTTTACAGTTGAGTGCTGAGCATCGAGTAATTCAAAATGTGATGGTTCAGTAGTGACGATGTGATATCGATAATTTCTCAGTTCTCGAAATTTCCACTAAAACAGCATTCGAAAATTTTATTGAATACTCGTCGAAGTTTCGAATAAAACGAGCAAAAAATAATTTTAGGAGGCTACATCAGCGGAGGACCTGGATACGTGATAAGCGCATTCAACCTAAAAAAACTAATTCAATCATTTTCGATGCCGCAGTGTTCGCAGAGTTCTTCGGGCGCCGAAGACGTGGAAATCGCTAAATGCTTGCGACTGGTCAGTAAATTTGCCACTAAAACTCACACTCTCTCGCTTCTTTTTCAACATTGGTCTGTTTACTATTTAGGTCGGCATTACCCCGGGAGATTCGCGTGACGTGCGTCGCTTTCGCTTCTCGCCTTTCAAAGTGGAAAATACCATGTTCCATGACAGTTTAAAATCAGCATACAATTGGTTTTGGAGCTACAGTGCGCATAAGCTGGAAGAGGTTCGCTGTCTTACACAATTTCATGAACCCACTGCTTCTTATCTCTTGGATAATAACATTCAGCGGCTGGCAGAGTGTTTTTTGCTATTACTCTACTTAAATTTCTCATAAAGTGACAATTTTTAAGCCAGAATTCATTGAAAAGCTTGTTTCTCCACTAAGCGCGACCTGTGACATTGTTGTTAGTAGCGACGATTTAACGAGTAATAGCAGCAGTAAACTGCTTGCGATGACACGTTTAATCGGAATGTTTTAATCAAGTATGGCAAATTTTCAGGGATTTGAATGCTGCTCAGATGATCATATTTCCTTTCATTATATTGAACCGCACGAAATGAGAATTATGGAATTTTCAATCTACTATTTGCACCCGTTCAGTAGACGAGATGGATGGCGGAGGCTGCTGGAAAAACCACGACCCGAAAATTGATTTATCGATTTTGCCGGGCGTTTTGTTACACGATATTTGATTTGTATAATACGAGCAGCCTGTGGTCAGTCAACATTACTGAGACGCTCAAGATCTACTTTTTAGTCAATTTTTAACAGTGCGTGCATCTCGAAAAGAGATGCATAATAAGCAGGGTGTTCTAAAAAACTGCTGACTCTTAGAGGTGACGTACAAAGGCGAAACTTAGATGTCCCACGGGGGTGGAGATCGAAGTGGGCGGAGTTTCGATCAAAGTTCGTTGTAAGACCTGAGCAGCATTTGAAAATATGCTTCAAATTGCCTTTCATTCGGGGACTTGACTGAGATCTTTTTCTTGTCCAAGAAATTTTACGCAAAAATCATGCGCTTTTGCAGTAGGGAACAGCATGCTAAACGTTTTGCAAAAGAAACTTCAAAAATCTCACAAAATTTCCAACTTGACACAAGTTCATTGATTTTGATGTTACGGTGTTGTACTTGTTAAATCAGACGCTATCGTTCTCATCAAAAGTGTCCGTTTCTAGCAAGTGAGTACTTTTCCGTGAGCGCAACTACAGCTCTAAAAAATTGAGGAAATTGTCAAATTTTATTGACTAGCTGCTGTGTGTGGTAACTGCGCAACTGAACGGCCTTCCACCCACTTGTCTACTGACAAATCAGCCTTTCGTCAAAAGTTTCCTAAACCTTTTCTGTGCTACAGCATAGCTCGTTCCTAGTAGTGATGTTCGTAATTTTTAATCTCGTACTCTGAGTATGCCCACACTCGAAAATTATAATACTTGGCGCAAGATAGTTCAATCATACGGTGATCATGTTCAGCGGGTTTTCAATAAAAATTTAATTGCTTACTCGAATTCGATTTTTTTTCTTCCAAGTATTTTTTGCCTGTTTTTCTTGTTTGCATTTGTTGGACGTCAAAAAACTTTGTTGAATTTTGGTTTTTAATAATTTCAGTTTTTACACAAAAAGTGGTTCCTATACGAAAAATTGCCTAATCTAGGATCAGGCTTATTTTTTGTCCCGATTATAAAGCTGAAGTTGCGCTTGCAGAAAAGTACTCGCAACTATTAGGCAATTCTCAGGATTGCTAAGAAATCTGATTTGACAAATACTAAAAATGACATTTGACCATAGAATCACTAAACTTGTGCCATTTTTCCAATTCTTGTTGAATATTTGAAATTTTGTTTGCAAAACGCTTAGGTTAATGTCCCACATCGGAAGAATGCATGGCCTACGCATGAAATTTATTGGACAAAAAAACGGTCTCCTACAGACCCCAAAATTTAGAGCAATGCAGAGCATCCCGTCAAATACTGCTCTGGCCCAAGAGCGAATTTCTGGCACACTTTAAGCTGTCCCCCGACCAACATTTCTGGTTCAAGTTTCGCTTTTAAGTGTCATCTCTATGTGTTAGGAGAGCAGAGATTTTTTTGGAACACCCTGTATACCACAGGGTGATTCCAAAAAAAGGCAGGCGACATAACTTTTGAACGGGGTAGCGCTTTTGGCCCAAAAATTAACCGTAGGGTGTCCTGACATAGGGCTTCGAGTGGGCGGAGTTTGGGCCTTCTCCTTTACAAACTGTCTTTGTAATACCTCAAAATGTGCGAAAAAGGGCCTTAAATCGGAGGTGACTTTGGAAGGTCACTGTGAAGCGGAGAGTTGAGATGGTGAGCTGATTTGTGGCACAGGGTTTGTCCCCAAAAGTGCGAATATTTTCCCAAAAGTTTTGATAATTGGTCAGAGATATTCAAAAAATGCCCAAAAAAGTGCCCGAAAATCTGCCAAAAATCGGCCCGTGGGGGCATTTTTGGCCGATTAACAAAATTTCTTTTGCAAAACATACGCACTTTTGGGGACTTTCCGTTTTACAGTGGCCCTCCAAAGTCACCTCCGATTTAAGGCCCTTTTTTTGCACATTTTGGGGTTCCGCAACGACAGTTTGTAAAAACGACAAACTCCGCCCACTTGAAGCCTTATACTAGGACATCATACGGTTAAAATTTGGGCCAAAAGTATTACCTCGTTCAAAAGTTAGGTCGCCTGGCTTTTTTTTGAATCGCCCTGTACTTGTGTGGCAGACCAGAATAACTCTACGATATGATTGAATTGAAAGGAAATGTAGTTTGCCATACACCATACATAACCCGTCCGTTCGTTGAGCACTATCAATATTCTCCATCCTACGACCGCTAAACAGTTTGTTCTTTGAGTTGCGATGCTCTATAAGTAAAGAAAGTAATAAACTAGTCACAAGATTTATCTACAATCCCTTAAAGTCCCAAAATTAGCGTGCTGGAGAGCTGTTCGGGAAAACGGTCGCCATTTTGCACCCAGGCAACGCTAATAGCTGCGCTATAGCTCATTTTACTCAGCGTACACTCCTCTACAAAATATCAAAAATCCATTTCCGTCGCTTAATCACTGTAGGAGCTACAGTACGCCAAGGTCGGCCAAAAGTGCACATTTTCAAATCGGGTAAAAAATCGTAGATAATTTTGTTTGCTTTCAGCATTTTAAACCCTGCTTAATGTTTTCTCCATCAAGAACATTACTTATTCGTTCAATTTACGGTCGCTTAGTGCTGAAATATCCTTTTCTATGGTAAGTTAGCAATCAATTTGCGCGCAATTACCCTCTACTTACTACGGCAAAATGATATCCGGCTTGAGACAAACACTCAAAATTAAACACGCTTTTAAGATTATTGTTGAATTGAGGTATTAAAGAGCTTCAGAAAGCTTTTAAGAAGGCTGATTACGTTCAGGATTAGATTTCAATATCAGCAGATATGTCTATTGTGCACAGCTGGCTCAATTTGAGCTCTCCTTTTGTTTATCATCGTTTGTTTTTGTCGTTTTTTTCTATAGCGAGGGGTAATTTTTTTATCAACCACACTTAATTACACAAATTTAACCACATAATAACTAACAGCATGAGGCATTATCCCAGTTTATTAAACAAATGCTGGATAGTGTGACCACGGGCTCGAATTATCGCATGACAACGTGGTGCCGGTTGCCGCGGTTCTGGATGCGCTGGAGCAGGCCTCGACAACGCTCAGCGCAACGTCACTAGTTGACGGCAGAGATCTTGTGGACGCGAACCTTCCAGAACGACTTTAGCTGAAGGTCCTCTCGAATGATTCGCTGCACAGTAGTCCGACTGATACCGGTCGCTGCAACGATTTGGCGCTGCGATTGATGAGATCCTGGACGACAGATGGGGCTTTTGATACGATGTCATACTTGCGCGATATTCGCGTCCGTTCGGCCACTCACTGGCCGTCCGCTACCGGTTTTGCGCTCAATGTCAAAGTTGCGCTGCTGAAATTCAAAGGAATACCATACTGCTTAGCAACTGAAACAATTAAAACTAACCCAAATTTGCTGGCAGATATTGGCAATCGAAGAGAACACCCATGACCAAGCACCGCGACAGTTCCAAATTTCGGTGGGGGAGAGCCCTTGTAGAAGGTACTCGCGAATGATGATCTTATCTTCAAATGAAAAAACCATTGCAGAAGGAATGATAGGAATGTTTTCGTCGTTTTCGTTGTGTAACCGTTTTGTCTGATCACTTCTTCAAGCCAATAAGGCATAGAGTCAACTAGTTTGATGATGGTTTCAAGAGGGATTTTTGACCATTCTTGCTCGAGAACGGTCATCATTTGGCCCAAATTAGTGAAGCGTTTAGTTTGAACTCGTCTGTCTACCGCTTCCCAAAAGTTCTCGATCGGATTCAAGTTTGAGCTCTGCGCTGGCCATTGCAAAGCTTCGACTTTTTAATCCCCCAGCCACTGCGCCACCACCCTCGACTTGTGCTTGGGATCATTATCATGCTGGAAAATCCAGCCATCAGGCATTCTCTCACTTGCATGGTCGATCTTACTGCTTTCCAAAATATCACGGTACAAAACGCCAGTCATCATTCCCTCCACACAAACGATTGGGCCCATTCCGTCACGTGAGAAACAGCCCCACACCATAAGGCTTCCTCCTCCATACTTAAAAGTTGGCTTCTAATAGCGGTGATCATCCCTTTTTCCAATGGGGTGCCTAAAATGTATTGCGGTAAGGATTCTAAAACATTTTACCCTTACCTCACGTACTGTCTGCCATTGGATCCAAATAAACAGAACTTGGATTCGTCACTCCAAAGCACTTTTGCCCAATCAGCCAAAGTCCAGTTCACATGGCGCTTTGTGAATTGAAGTCGGGCCTTCCTGCTCTTCTCGGAGATGAATGGTTTTTTCGCAGCAACACGTCCAAACAGCTCTCCCTCAATGAGTCGGCGTCTTATAGTCGAATCGTCCACATGAACCCCTAAAATAGAACTTAATTCACGATAAAATTATTAATAATACCGAGATATTTATTCAAGACGCGATTTATTGACGCGGAATTTCCTCTTGCTTTGGCTTTTGCCTTGCGAAAAATCAACTTGTCTATGCTCTTCATTGTTTTCCTTGGCCTTCCGGACTTGATTTTGGCGCTGACGTCTCCTCTTTGACGGTTGCGCTTCAAAATCATGGAGATCGTAAATTGCTTTGCACTAAAATTCTTGCAATGCCATTTTGCTTCATTTCGTCATCAGCCGCGGCCACGATGGCCTTCCTCATATCGTCCAACAAATATTTAGGCATAGTTCTTTATAATGAATCTGTTTAATACAAAAAACATCCAAAACAATCCAATCCAAATCCAAAACAGGAAACGGAGCAGCAAAATTTTTGCCAAATATTTTTGCACACCACTGTACATGAAGGCAATTTTGGTGCGATTAGTGAACGCACTTTGAGCACTTCACTATGTTTTTACCGGAATCGGGCACAGTTTCGACAAAATCACATACGCAACATGGCGAAAAAATTCCACTCAATTGCTCTAAGCAAGATTGCGCACGATTTCTCATTTTAATATCAGAGAGAGACAAACCGCTATCTTTATTTCTTTTTTCAGCAGTGGTAACAGATGAGGCGCGCAGAAATGCAGAATTGTACATCTCCATAGAAAGTTGGTCAAATTAGTTATTTTAATCAGATCGTTACCAATAAATAAAAGAAAGTCTTAAATGGAAGTTGCTCTATCTGAGGAAAAAACCGCATTGAATTTGGTTGCGTTTACACGCAGTTATACGCATTTGAACTAAGTGGCAATAAAACAAAGAGACTCCGGTCAACCTAATATTTTAAATATTGAACACGCTAAAAAGCAGTAGACTTACTTCGAAAAAATTCCGCAATCCTGTCGGGAGCGAAGCCCTCTCGCAACTTGGTCTTGATAATCTCGCGGGTGGGTGTTGACGGGTTGACGCAACAGACATCTTTGTCATGTCCGATGTGCTTCAAGAACGACGTGGCATTCACCGTGCTATCAGGAATATGCTTGAAGCTAATCGAAGCAGGACAATTTACGCCGCTCCTTACGCTCCCCTTGTTCCTTGATGCACGCTGCGCTCTGCTGTTCTCTTTCTCCTTGTCGGTCTTCTGACGCACTTGGTCCTCTCCAGCTCTATTATAGTAATAATTTTTGGTGCCGGTCCTGCCGACTACGGTATGTCGGACAAATTGTGCATTCGTTCTTTTCTGTAGTTCTACTTTCCAAATCAGGAAATCGTCCTTTGACATAAAAGGAATATTCTCGCTTTCCTCACTCACGCCGTGCGCCTTGATAAGGTGGAGTCGGAGCGCATTGGCCAATGGTGATTTAGCGCAGGACGAGTCAATCGGGGAAACAAGTGTATTCTGAAACGAAAAAACTAACTGATTGTACAGCAAATTATTGATTGAAATAGCAATTTATATAATGTTTTAAATATTTAAACGGTTTAACAGTCGCTAATTTTATAGCATACCATACTATTCAAATGTTTATGATGTCATTTCGATATCTACTGGGTGTTCGAAATTATACCCTCTCCCTGACGTCAGGTTTCGAGACGCGCTTCAAGTTTTTCAGAGAAACGGTTTAAGCAGAAACAAGTGTCTTTCGAAACATGACGCACGGCTATACAAGTAATGTTAGGTATGCGGCAAAGCTGTCGTTAGAAACCGTTCTGCAGCTTAAAACTGCCTATGGATGGGGGCTTAATTTCGAGAGAACTTGGTAACGCTGCTTTATTATCATTATTAATACTAAAATATCGCTAAGTTCTTTGCTTTACTTCTCAAAAATCAAACCAAAATAGAAGCATACCATAACAGTCCCGTGCTTGCGTCGTCGGTGCGAATTAAATGACTGTCGTGTTGTAGTGACAATATCGCATTAGCGGCACTAATACTTTCCAGTTTCTGGATCAATTTCGGGTGTCATTTTTTCCTCCAAGGACAAGTGGATATTGACGTCTTCATCTGAACCCTCAAAGCTTGAGTCAGCTTGAAAGCTTTCTTCCATTTCTAAGCATCCACCAGCCTTAAAAATTAAACTTATGAAAGAATGAAGAAAATGACCACGACAATCAAAGGATTACTTCAAGTAGTTCCATAGTGGATGCGATTTTCCCAGGTAGTTTGTAAGAGCACACAAATTAACTGCTGTAGCAATTATTTGCAAAAAAATGCAAAGCAAAGTGATTAATATTGATATTATAATGATGTGCTGAAAAAATACGTTTGAAAGAGTTTTCCTGATCAGGCTCCAATCGCGTTGAAATAGACCCCTGCTTTTTCACTGGCGTTTGTCCGATCAGTCGTAGGCTTCCCTGTTGTGTCTATAGAACGGTGCAAATTATGATATAAAATTTTAAAGGAATAAATGCTCGCAAGTCAGCTAAGTTGTGAATCTTTCGAAAATTAATACCTGCAAATAATAAATACTACCTATAGTATTTGCAATACTTTGGCGGTAATACATGATTAGAGGTGTAACGGGGTCGGGGTTTTTAAAAAGTCGGGGTCGGGGTCGGGGTCGGGGTTGGAGAGTCGGGGACGGGGTCGGGGTCGGGGTTGAAGTCGGGGTTGACCCCGGGGTCGGTCGGGGTTAACAATGACCTACTAAAATTTAACCTCATTCTTTAAAACCTGGCTTTGAAATTTGCTTGTTGTTATTATCCCTCACTAGCCGCAAAATTTTCATGTACATGTGAAATATTTCACTTAAACTTCAACGCAAACAATCATTAAAAGCAAATGGGATGACTGTGGAACGTGCATTAGCAGGGATGTCAGGTCGAAAATCGCTTTTTTAGACAATTTTTTTGAAATTTAAGAAACTTTTAATACAAACGCTTCCAATTTAAGACAAAATCTAAGACAAAATATCACATCATTTTTGCGAATTTTGCGAAATTTCATTTTTTATGAAAAAGAAGAATAGGCTTTAGTAGTAACATTTGATTTTCAAGAAAGACAAAATGATGACAAGACAATCGTAACGTTTCAGCGAATGACAAAAATTTGCACGTTTGTCTGCTCCTTTTTTGTCTTAGATTTTTTGTTTCTTATAAGATTTGAGACAACGAACCAAAATTGAAGACAAATCCTTAAATTAAGTGAAAATGGTGGGCCTGTGCATTTCTATTGCAGAAGTTGGTAGTTAATGCGCTTCGAGTTGCAGTGAGCGAAAATAAATCCTTCAGCCCTTCCACCATCCAAGCAGTTTCACAACTTATCTCGTACAAAAGGATCGCCCCGCTAAACAGGCGTTTGCTAGGGATATTGCTTGATAGCGCAGTTAAATAGCGACGGTCTGATTACTAGTGGATAGGAAATTCCTTCGCGTAGTTAGTTGATCTCAGAACATAGTCTAGGTTTAGTTTCGGTCTTTCATCTAATTTGGATTGCTTCAGGAATTTTAGCTTACTAGCCTCGTTCGAAATATTCTCATCGTCATTTCGCTATCGCAGGTTGATTTTGTGGGCGACTTAAGAATGATCGCGAAGATTCTTGGTCGAACTATCTTTGCACGGTTTAAACGCATTGCAGAGCTTGCACAAAGCCTTAACGCTATCGCCAATTTGCATTAAAAAACAATCCCACACTACGGATTTTTGAGGAGGCATTTAGTTAGTTGCAGGAAATAGAGCCCGCTATAGCGAGTGAGATGAGACAATATACAAGAACATTATGAGTTATTATCAGCTGTATGAGTGACAAATTGTTGACTTTCCCAAAGACAGCTTCCTTCACTATTACTTGTAACAAAATTTATAGTGGGGATGAGAGGTGGATTTTATATTCAGGGTCGGGGTTGATCGGGGTTGGGATAAATTATCAAAAGTCGGGGTCGGGGTCGGGGTCGGGGTCGGGGTTGATTTCAAAAGTCGGGGTCGGGGTCGGGGTCGGGGTTGAAGAGTCGGGGTCGGGGTTTGTCGGGGTCGGGGTTGATTTCAAAAGTCGGGGACGGGGTCGGGGTCGGGGTCGGGGTAACCCCGCGGGGTCCGGGGTTACCCCGACCCCGTTACACCTCTATACATGATGGATTAAAAATGGAATCCCGATGTAGCGTAGCTGCAGGTACTATTCATCATTAAATATTATTGAATGCAAAATTTTGCTTTTTTTAATTCAAAACAAGTGAGTAACAGCCGCTGTTACAGCTGGTAAAGCTGCACTTATTGCCTTTATTGCATTACAAATTTACGATAGTTGAATTATTTAATGCAAAAAATGACTTGACGATTGTACTTGATGCTGAACAAGAGCTCAATGAAAAAGTAGACAAAATGTTCAAAGTACAATTATTGTATAATAAAGAAGTAGGGGTTGACAACCAGCGCCTACTAATTGCCCCTTTTGCAACTCCCCCCAGTGCTGGTGTCCCAAGAAGTTAATATTTAATGAAATGACATTGTATTTTGTTATAGAAGCGTATGCTTATAGAAATGAGTTCAGTGTTCGTTTTGTGTTGTGCCTAAGGCGGTTGGATCTCGAATAGAAGGAGGGACCAACACCATCTGACCTTACAAATGAGGGCTGAGCCAAACCAAGTGTAAAGGCCAAAGGACAAATACAACATATCAAACTACGGCGTGGTGCAGTCAAAGTGGTACTGTAAGTTTTTAAAATTAAATGTGAAGTCATTATTCTACAGTTGGCACGCGCCGTTGTGACTGTGGCTATGATTTAGTGTTGTTTCATATGCATTTGCGCCTCCTGGCCAATGTATGTTTGCGTTTGTTGTGTGTGCGCTCATCCCTGCAGCTTACTTGACTATATCAATTGGGAACAGTGCGTCCTGAAGCCCCACAGTCTTGAGAAACTGAAGGGGCTAATCGCTGAGTTTGCGCATGCATTTGCGCGGGATGAAACCAAATTATGTCAGACCTGTCTGGCGATGCATATAAACGACACTGGCAATGCCAAGCCAATCAAGCAGCTACTGCGTCCATGCCCATTTGCCCTACGCGAAATGGTGAACAGCCTGACGCAGCAATATCTGAAGCAAGGCATCATAAGCCCATCTAATTCTCCATGGAGGTCTCTGCTAGTGATCGTCAAAGAGAAAGACTCAACTCCCTGCTACTGTATCGATATGAGGGCAGTTAAATGTGTAACCAAGGTAGATGCATACCCCTACCATGGATAAGCGACATACTCTACTCATTGAATGGGTGATCACGTTTTATGCTGATCAACCTTTGATCAGGATTTTGGCAGGTCCCAATGGTCCCAGCATCCAAAGAGAAAACGGCCTTTTCAACACACACTGGTCATTTCAAGTTCAATGTAATGACATTTGGTCATGTTAACTCTGGCGCAACACTTGAGCGCTTATTGGAGACTGTTGGCAGGGCTACAGTGGGCTTTTGTATTCCTATCTCTTGATGATATTTTGATCCCTTCACCTGATGACAAATCGCATCTGCAGCACCTGTGTGTGGTGTTTAAGAGGCTAGCAATGGCTAACCTCTGCGCAAACCCCAGTATATGCACCTTTGGCAGCATTGAAACGGCATATTTGGGGCATGGAATCAATGTGGACAGTGTGAAGCCTGACCCAGCCAAAGTTGATATGACCGCGAATTTGGCCAACCCACGCAACCTGAAAAAGTTGCAAGCCTTCCTGGACTTTGCCACTTAATACCGCGAGTTCATTCCAGTCTTTGCCACACTCAACACACCGCTATATGCGCTTATGAGAAAGTTTGTGAAGTACACATGGTTGAGCAATTGCAAGCAAGCATTTAACCAGTTGCGTCACAAACTGACGTCTGCGCCACTGTTAGCATATCCCGATTTTGAAGGGACGAAGTCGAGCAAACGCCCTTTCCTGCTGTACACAGATGCATGTAAGTCAACAGTGGGTGCAGTGGTCAGTCAGAGGGGCACCGACGGAAAAGTGCACATACTCGCCTATGAGAGTTGGAAGATGCAAGGCACCCAGGGCAACTGCTGCGTTTCTGACCTCAAAGCGTTGCAGAAGTGCATACAGTCAAAAACTTTGATCAGTTGTTTTACACCTACCCAGTGCATGGTGTATACTGATCATGCTGCATTGCGGTCTCTACTGACCAGCAAGCAGCTTAGTGGTTGGTTGGCATGATGACAGTTACTATTACGCGAATTCACCCTCACTATCGCAATCCAACTAGGCACAAAGCATGCCAACACTGACTTTCTCAGCTGCCTAAATGATTACAGAGAGGCTCAGCAGGAAGAACTAAGAATAGGGGAAGCATTAAGAACTGTGCTGCTGACACAGACAACTAATGCTGGACTGCCCTCAAAAAATGACAAGAGCGTGCAAAAGCGTCCTGCCATATCAGAAGTAACGCGTTGATGAATTCTTTGGGCCGATCATTGACTATTTTGAATCCAGTTCTTTACCCGAAAATCCCAGAGTGGCAAAAAAATAGTAATTGAAGTGTTGCAATATGCAATAAATGACAATGCATTGTTCTTTGTCAATCACAAAAGAAAAGGGCACATGCAATTGGCATTATCAAAATAGCTGCGCCAGATGGTCACAATAGAAGTTCACACTGGAAGATTCAGTGGCCATCTGTGCCACAAGTGCATCAACTACTCACTAGCTCAAAACTACTATTGACCAGGCATGTGCGCAGAGGTGAAAAGGTGGCTATGAGCTGTCTTGTGTACATCACCAGTCACAATCATCCAAAACACTGACTGCTGTTGACCCCTATCCCAACAGAGGGTATCTTCAATGTACTATCAGTGGATGTTCTCAAAATGTCATTAATGAGAAATGGAAACAAGTATATTGTTATCTTCATTGATTTTTTCTCATAATATTGCGAATCATTTGCAACTGCCAACCAAATGGCTGAAGTGATTGCGCACTTATTGGTTGACAACATTGTCTGTTGACATGTGCGCGTGTTATAGCATAGGCCAATTTTGACTCACGTGCTGTGGGATAGGCAGATGGTTGCGCGCGTGTTCTCTCTCTATTCTAATCGTTATTTAATATTTTTATTATTCAAAAATGACACGCTAGGTCAATTTCGGTACCCTGGATCGATTGGCGTACTTGTTTTGTCGATTTGGAGCGATATTTAGCTCGTTTCTTCTAGTAATAATCGGAGACGACGTTGGCGCGTTTTTAGGCTATCACAAAGTCTAGTTTTTTGTTCAACAATTGTCATATTATGTATTGCCGTACGTATTATGCTTCATAGGAGTTTATCTGATTGTTTCGGGCGTGGATTTGCGCGAAAGAGTTTGGCAAATATTGTAAATCACTCTCTCTCTCTGTTATATAAAATAGCTCAGCTAAGCATGGATATCGGAAAAGAGAACCTGAAAGTGAGGGTCAAGGGTAGAGCTGTAACGGGGTCGGGGTAACCCCGGACCCCGCGGGGTTACCCCGACCCCGACCCCGACCCCGTCCCCGACTTTTGAAATCAACCCCGACCCCGACAAACCCCGACCCCGACTCTTCAACCCCGACCCCGACCCCGACCCCGACTTTTGAAATCAACCCCGACCCCGTCCCCGACCCCGACCCCGACTTTTGATAATTTATTCCAACCCCGATTAACCCCGACCACGAATTTAAAATCCACCTCTTATCTCCACTCTAAATTTTGGTACAAGTAATAGTGAAGAATGCTGTCTATAGGAAAGTCAACAATCTGTCATTCATGTGCCTGACAATAACTCATTTTGTTCTCGTATATTGTCTAATCTCACTCGCTATAGCGGGCTCTATTTCCTGCAACTAACTAAATGCCTCCTCAAAAATCCGTAGTGTAGGATTGTTTTATAATGCAAATGGGCGATAGCAATAAGGTTTTGTGCAAGCTCTGCAATGCGCTTTAATCGCGCAGAGATAGTTTGACCAAGAATCTTGGCGATCATTCTCAAGTCGTCCACAAGATCAACCTGCGATACTAGCCCACCATTTTCACTTAAATTTAAGAAGTTTTCTTAAATATAGGTGCTCTGTCTTAAATCTTATAAGACACAAAAAAGTTTGAGACAAAAAAGGAGCAGGAAAACGTGTTAATTTTTGTCCTTCGCTGAAACGTTACGATTGTCTTGTCATCTTTTTGTATTTCTTGGAAATCAGAAGTTACTACTAACGCCAATTCTTTTGCATAAAAAAAGAAATTTCGAAAAAATCGCAAAAACGATGTGATATTTTGTCTTAAATTGGAAGCGTTTGTATTAGAAATTTTTTAAAATTCAAAAAATCTGTCTAAAAAAGCGATTTTCGACCTGGCATCCTTGTTAATGCACGTTCTACAGTCATCCCATTTGCTTTCAATAATTGCTTGCGATGACGTTTAAGTGAAATATTTCACATGTACATGAAAATTTTGCGGCTAATGGGCGATAATAACAATAAGCACATTTCAAAGCAGCGTTTTAAAGAATTTGATTAAATTTTTGTAGGTCATTGTCAACCCCGACTGACCCCGGGTCAACCCCGACTTCAACCCCGACCCCGACCCCGACCCCGACTCTTCAACCCCGACCCCGTCCCCGACCCCGACTTTTAAAATCAACCCCGACCCCGACAAACCCCGACCCCGACTTTCCAACCCCGACCCCGACCCCGACCCCGACTTTTTGAAAACCCCGACCCCGTTACACCTCTAGTCAAGGGCGAACAAATTATGAATGACGATCAGAAAGAAGTATTGATCGCCCTTGTTCAAAATAGGCCCGCACTGTGGGACATTCACCTGAAGGAGTATCATAATAAAGGCATCAAAACAAATTCATAGTGCAAAGTAGCAAGCGAACTATCCCAGCAAGTCATCAAAGGCGACCTGACGAAGCCTCCGTTTACAGGTAGGTGGACGTGAACATTCTAGCAACGCATGTAGCTTGTTTCTCATTACTCTAAATCAGGGCTCCGAATGAAAAAATTTGAAAAAAGGGCATTTAAAATTAAAAAGATTTAGGGTCCCAAAAAAAGGACAAATCTTTTTAAAAAGGACAATTCGGAGCCCTGCTTTAAATATATTTTTAGCTGCCAGACGAGCCATTAAATTGCGATTAGGTTCAAAGAATCTTACGAAAGCGGAATGCACCGATTGTGATGAATATTGCTATGTCGCTTGCGCATTTTTTGTGTCCAGTATACAGCAGAATTCGTTTATAACGGTTTTGCTTATACTGGTCCAATTTGATCGGTCCCAGAGTTTACCTTCCCATAGAAACAAGTTTGCCTATATCGGTCGAAGAATCGGCAGACCTGCTATTAGAAAATGAGCTTATTATGATCGATTTAAGTAATATAAATGTGTTTAATATACTGCCCCCATACATACTTGACTTCACTAGCTAACATGCATGCTAGCCACGCTTCCTGACTTCTAATAACGCTGAAGGAGAGTGTATTTTTTATACCAGTGTTTTGACTGCTGTTAGCAAATTTCGCTTGTACCCGTCAAAATATGCAGATCCTCCATAAAAACCGTTATAAACGAATTCTATTGCATATGACATTTTGCATTTCGATTTAAACGTAGAAGAACATGAATCGGTCAAATTATTGAAAACTGTCTATTTTTTGCCTCTCCTTGATTTCCGTTCGTAAGTTATGGCGCAAGACCGATTCCATCATTCATATTTTCATTAAATTAACAATATTCTTTAAGAATTGCCATTAAACTTTGAGAAGACGCTGTTTAATTCTTGTGTCTGAAATCGCGCGTAATATCAATTCATTTAAGTTCAAATGTCAATGTTTAGCTGTTGAATGTGAAGAACAATGGCGTCAACTAAAGAACTATCTTCATAAGCGCGTGAACATCGAGGCGGAGGACAGACAGAGTGGATGGGCCGCTGTCTAAAGAAAAAAATGGATATTCTGGGATGCTATGCAATTTGCTCGTTACCAAGTCGAATCACAACACATCTACATCGATGGACGTGTAAGAACTGAATACTGCATGAGCACGTAGGCCATGATCTTGAAGTGGCTCGATTGAGGATGTCTGCTGAAGAAAAGGCAGAGATCACTCTATATTTTGAAGATGCAGATGATACTGCTTGGATTGATGAAAAATTGCGAGGTACTAATAATCAATACCATATGTGAATATATGATATAATAAATAGAATTTTAGATACGTACCCTGGCAATAGACTGATGTATATCAAAGTGCAAGCTGTTGACTACCTCAGATCTTGTCTCCATATTGATTCTGGTTGACTTCATGCAGATGACATGGTGAGTGTTGTGGAAGCAGTATGCTTAGACAGTTTAACTGATGATAATGCTGTTGAGAACGATCAACCTCCTTGGGGAAATTCTCCATGTCTTCTGCCACTGACAGCAGCAGGACAGAATTTTGGCTTGGGTTGCAGACATGGGAGCAGGCTGAATGGCTGAGAGCGTTTGGTAGCAAGGGCGTTTGTTTGGATGCAACACACAATTCAACGCGCTACAACTTCAAGCTCATCACCATGATAGTTCTGGACAAGCGATAAAAAGACTGACCCACTTCTTTTGTAAAGAGGAAAATGAGAGCAACATCATCACCTTCTGTGGCATCAAAAACCATCGCAACTTCCCCCTGAAGCCTGACATCATCATGACTGATGACGCAATTCAGTACTGGATGGCATGGGTGAAAGTGTTTGATGAGCACGACACTAAAAGATTATTGTGATGTTGGCATGTTGCAAAAAACTGGGGTAATTAAGCCATTTTTAAAAAACTATTATAATAAATAATTTAATTTAGGCATGAGGGTGGAAGAGCTCATCTCTAACTGAAGTGTGCACAAAGAAATTTTGACAAGCTTGCACAAACTTGTGCACCTTCCCGATGGACCTTGCTTTTTGACAGCACTTGGAGGAGGTTTTGACAAGAATGGATATCGCTGGATGGCAAGACTTTCAAAAATATTTCATCGATAACTACATAAAAGAGGAGTGCCTAATGTCCTAATCGCCATTCGCTCAAAGGAGAGCTGAAGTCAGCACCAATATGATGCTTGCAGTGGACTGACATGCACTTTACCATATCCAAGGAGAACTAGATCTTCTACGTCAACCGAAAGCGCTACCACTTGATCAATGTGCAAGCAATTTGCGGCCCAGATCGCGAGTTCTACAACATCATTGCCAAGTACCCTGGCTCTACCCACGATTCGCGAATTTTTGCTCAGTCAGCCGTCTTCAGGGACTTTGAGGCCGGCCAGATAAGGAGCACCTTGGTGGGCGACGCTGGATATGCGTGCAAGCCCTATTTGCTGACGCCCTACGATAGACTGGTGCGCAACCCCACTAAGGGGCGCTTCAACAAGTACCATGCAAAGACGCGCGTCTGTATCGAGCAAGCATTTGGCTGTCTGAAGCGGCGCTTTCACGTTCTTCATGGCGAGATCAGACTCCCTGACCCAAACAAGGTGTGCGCCATCATCACCGCCTGCTGCAGCCTAATTTCTATGATATTATTGACGATCAGATGGCTAAAATCGATCAAGCAAACGATCAGCAAAGAGGAGGCTGCACTGGACCACTGGTGCGCGATCAGATTGCCCGCAATTTGATGCTTTTGTATTGATTTTTTTATTATTTTCAACGTATTTGGCATTGTCAATGGTATCAATAATTGAATTACAATGAAATTAACTTATAAATATCACTTTTAACAAGACTTGACAGAGGTGATTTCTATAAAGACCTTAAATGTTTTAATGAGTCTAAAGGGGGCAGTTACTAGAGACTTACATTATTTTCGTTTATATCATTTTTAAGTTAATTTCACTGTAGTTCAGTAACTCATCAATCACTTGTTTAAACATTCCATTGATCGGACTGACATTGGCGCTCTACCGAATCATGGTTGAGCAGCTCCTTCTGCAGCTGTAGTATTTCGGTCTCAGCACGCAGCTTCTCAGTCTTGGCGCGCAGCTTCTCCACCTCTGCTGCGTACTTCACCTTATCTTTCTGTCACTAACGCATCTAGAGACTCCTTCAGGCTCAATTTGCGAGCACTGGGTCGCTGACTAGGGGCTGGGTCAGGCGTATCGATGGGCGTTGACAGCGCCACCTCTGCGGGGACGATACCCCATACGTCCATATCTAAAAATCATGCTTTATTTATTGTTGCCCAAAACAAGTCAAACAAATAATTGAAAACATTTTAAAGCACAAAACAATCAACAAAAAAGAAACGAATGATAAAAAAACAGATGCATACCCATCTCCCTATCATCAATCTGCAAATAATCGACTGCTTCAACAACAGCTTCAGGGATCGGGGCAGTCACACCCAACTTGAAGCCTCCATCGAGACCCTCAAAGACGACCAGGGGCGAAATTCGCTCAACGATGAACGCAGCTCATGTGGGGAGTTCCTTGGGCGGACAGCCACCGCCAGTCGCCACCAGATCTCCCTTATACTATGCGTGCAGCAACTTTGCTTGTGTCGCCAAGTTGTTGAATTTTTTACGAACCTATAACATACATCAATTAATGAACATGAATTATACGCTAATAATATTCAGAATGTGTCATGAGAAGAGGGTCTAAAAAAACTTCAACTTTAACAACACAACCACTTTTTAAAACACCTAAACATTTGATAATTTTTGTGAATTGACTGGGGCAATCTATTGATGAAACCTAACGATCAGTCTGATTTTCATAAAAACATACCTCGTCCCAGATTCGAACGATCGCCAGGTTTGTAGCATTGATCATGTTTGCGATAGTTTCCCACTCCCCTCACTGGGATCGCAACATGAGCGCAGAATTCCCCTCATTGCGAAAGACATCGAGCTTCTCTTCGTAATGGTTGAAAAGAACCATTATCTCCTCAATGGTGAAAGCCGATTTACGCGACTTCTTCACCGTCACATCATCGCTTATTGACTTCCGTTTCGGCGGCATGCTTTATAACTTTTCTATCTCTCACTAGCAGCTATTCGATAAACAAGGAACCTAATCAATCTGACAGTTCGCGCTGTATCGAACACGATATGAGGCACGCGAAAGTACATAAGAAACACACAGCATACAGAAATTAACAGTGACAACGTGTTATTAATGCATAGATATCAGTGGTAAGATATACACAAATACGATAAACAATCAAACAAATACAAATGTAAGCATAATCTGCACAAAATTCTCTACAAACTAGCCTAAATAATATAAAAAACACAAATCAAATCGTCAGTTTACTCTCTTAGTCATAATTTATTTTCTTTGATCAGTATGTTTCATTCAGTTCTCTTCTTTATCTTCCTTTTTTGTCAGCAGCTTATCGTTTCCTCATTAATTTGCAAAGTTTATAGTTAACTTGCAAAGTAAAAACTTAGTCACAATATGAAACAAACTATAATGAAGCTAAAATTCAACTTTACAAAGCGCAACTTAAGGAGGTCATGATTCTCACTAGAGTAACTGGCGGATCAACCACTCTAAGACATCCATGATGCACTTGTAATCAACAGATTTCAACATTTAATATATGAAAAAGAAGCTTGCAATATGGTCTATCCATTTCTTATAAAAACATTTTGCTATCTTATTCCGGTGTATTTTATATTTTAATAAATTCAATTGCGAATGGGGCGGCGCTAGTGACAGTAAAAGGAATCTGCTGCGTCAGTTTCTGTCGGTGCTCACCAGCGCCTCCAGTGGTGAATGCACTGAAATGGTTTTTGTCAAGAGTATTATTTATTCTTGTCGTAATGCATGCAACGTACAGTAAGTCGACGGGCTCCTCGCATCGAACGAATGTACTGCAGTTAATGAAAGAAAACGATATCAACGATCAGTCAAATCTTGATGACAATGCATTTCAGCTTGAAATAATCCCTATGTCATGATCAATATATTAACAATATCCTTGTGCTATTTTGCGTATCTCGGTCGATCAATTTTCTCGCTGAAAACCCTCTTAGAACCTTAATTTTTAATTAAAGATCTTAGGGTTAAAGGAAATGTACTTTATTTTTGTTTAGTTGGATGTATTTTAAAGATAAAGCGACTAAGCACTACAGTTTAATATGGAGATTTTAACTGTATCATTTAAAATGAGAGAATTCACGAAATTCTGAGTAATACCCTGTCACCAAACATTATTTATGTAAGACATTTCCAAGGTTTGGTTGCGTAGCAACATATTAATTGATTACTGTTGCGTAGCAACTGTTATGCTAATCATTGTCATGGACAACCAATCAGCAACTTGTGCATTGGGCGCTGTGGGCAGACGCTCTAACGCATTAAACATGACTCTTTTCAACTGCGTCTATTTCGATAACTCGATGTAAATTGGGTTCAGTAACTCTCAATGCGTTCAGCAAGATAGTGCAACATCTCACACAGCAAAGAACACTATGAAATTTTTGCAAGAGATGTTTGATGAGCAGGCTATATCAAGGAGAGCATAGTTCACATGGGCTCCTCATTCTCCTGATCTTAGCCTCCTCAACTTCTTTTTGTGGGCTATGCCAAGGACAATGGCTACAAAAACAAGCCAAGAACCCTACCTAAACTAAAGAGTGCTGTGGAGATCATCATTTGGTACATCCTACAAGAGATGTTATACAATCATAAAAATCTCCTGGCATTTCTCTATCAGTCCATGTATAGGATGACTATCTGTTTCTTTGTTCATGAGTTATTAAAATTAGAGTTGTAAGGGGTCAGGGTTTTCAAAAAGTTGGGTTGGGGTTTGTCGAGTTTGGGGACAGGGACGGGGTTGGGGTTGAAGTTGGGGTTGACCCCAGGGTTGATCGGGGTTGGCTATGACCTACTAAAATTTAACCACATTCTTTAAAACGCGGCTTTGAAATGTGCTTATATTGTCATTATCACTGACTAGCCGCAAAATTTTCATGTACATGTGAAATATTTCACTTAAACACTAACGCGAACAGTCATTAAAAGCAAATGGGATGACTGCAGAACGGCCTTTATTACTGCAGAAGTTGATTTCAAGATTTCTTTTTGGTAGGTAATGCGCTTCAAGTTGCAGCGAGCGAAAATAGGTCCTTCAGTCCTTCCACGAGCTATCCTGTACGAAAGGGTCGCACCGCTAAACAGGCTTTTGCTAAGAACATTACTGGGTGGCGCAGATAAATAGCGATGATCAGATATTTAGTACACAGGAAACTCCTTTGCGTACTTTGTTGATCTCAATACTTCAAACGTAGTCAAGGTTTAGTTTCGCTCTTTCATCTATTTTGGATGCCTTGGAAATTCAAGTTAATTAACCCTGTTCGAAATATCCTCTTCGTCATTTTGTTATCGCAAGTTGATTTTGTGGGTGGCTTGCAAATGATCACAAAGATTCTTGATTGAACTATCTTTGCACGATTTAAGCGCACTGCAGAGTTCGCACAAAGCCTTATCGCTATCGCCAATATGCATTGTAAAACAATCCCACACGACGGATTTTTGAGGAGGTATTTAGTTAGTTGCAGGAAATAGAGCCCACTATAGCGGGTGAGATGAGACAATATATGAGAACATTATGAGTTATCATAAGGCGCATGAGTAACAAATTGTTGACTTTGCCATAGACAGCTTCCTTTACTATTACTTGTAACAAAATTTATAGTGGGGATGAGAGGTGGATTTGAAATTCATGGTTGGGGTTGATAGAGGTTGGGGTAAATTATCAAAAGTCAGGGTTGGGCTCGGGGACAGGGTCAGGGTTGGGGTAACCCCGCGGGGTCCAGGGTTACCCCGACCCCATTACAACTCTAATTCCTGGTTTGACCATCAACTGGGCATGCTTGAGCATATGCAGCACTTTCAGGATAGTCATCAACTTGCTGAATTCCATTAATGACTGACCATTCTGAATGGTGATGAGTTGCTTTTGGAGTAGCTGATGGCGATAGTAGAATTTGTCATTTTTGATGCTTCCTTGGTTCAGAGACTGTTTCAGAGACAATGTATTCAGTGGTAAGAGGATAATTTTGATGTTCATCAATTTGATAACAAGTTTGTGGCAGGTTGCATTGTCTGCAAACAGCAGGATCTTGCAATTTTGAACTCTGATTTTTCTTTTGGACTTTGCAAGAATATTCGCTCACAAACCACTGAGCATCTAGGCCTTGATGTAGTACAGTAGGAGCAGCTGATGAGTCGTGCTGAAACAGTGTTATTTGGCAGAATTTTCCACAACAAACACTTGATTACCTGAGCCATTTTGGTTGCGCAAGGAGCAGCACTATTTAATGCCCTTTCTGCTACTTTTCTGCCATTGAAAGATCGTTACAGACTGCAAATGTCTCTTTGGGTAGCAGCTTGTAGAAGAGTCCAGTATTGTCCACATTGAAGATACAACCGAGTTTTTGGCAAATATGTGAAAAACTCAAAAGCTAAAATATGCGACCTTTTCTTGCTTGAATAACTTTCTTAACTCTGCAGTTCAAATCTGCGCACTTTATCAAACTCCTTTCATCCTGTCTACTCTGTCATCTAATAAGATGCAAATTTCCCGCTAAATCTCAACACGGAAATATTTTCACACCATTCTGACACAATTTTTGAGTATTCCTACCTGAAAATAGTCTGTCTTATAACACTGATTATAACTTGGAAATTGGGATCAGCTAAAGGATAATCATGTTGTACTCATTTAAAATGCAGCACACGGCGCAATGCTTACTTTGTCTCGTTTTCACGTTTGCATGAATTATGTATGACCACGCACATCTATTGAACATTTACTTTTTGAGTGAAATGCATTAAAAGGTGCATCAGCTCATGGTGTTGAAGAAAACTTGATGATATCAGTGACATAACATGAGCAAGAAATTACTTGCATAGTTTAGTTGTGTAAGTAGCGCAGTTTTGTAGATATCGTTTTAATAAATGTCATAACCTTGCCCAACACAGCTTCATTCCGCTATCATGCAAGCTCCACCGCGCCTGACAGAGGAGCCGCAAATTGCCTTTGATAAGAAATTACAATCTTTGCAGTTCAACTGTACTCTTCCCCACTCAAGACACGCAGAATTTACATGCATTTTCCCTCCAATATTAACTGGTAATTAGCGACATAGCTATGGTGCAGGTAGCAATTGTAAGTCAAACATTTATTACTTTCCTTTTCTCCAGTCAATTTTTAAATATTTTATGTTTTTTGACTTTCATGCTTTTCTCCATCATTTCGTTCTCAGGTGAGCAGTGGTCAGAATACTGGCAGTAAGCCAGTCCAAGATCCAAAGATGGGTGGCTTTGTTGTGCTGCTGGCGCTAATGGCGGCGATTGGCGGTCTATTGTTTGGCTATGACACTGGCGTAGTCTCAAGCGCTATGCTTTACATCCCAGACGACCCAGAAATTGGATCGCTGAACAATATCTTTAAAGGACTGATTGTTAGTATAACACCTGGAATGGCGGGAATAGGATCAATCATCGATGGGCCAATGAGTGATACCTTTGGCCGAAAGAAAACCATCATGACTGTAGGTGTGTTAGGGCGTGTGATGTCTCCTTTATTCACAACTACATCAACGTAATACAAGTGACTCATAAAACCGACATCTGAGCTGCGTGTGCGTGCTCTTTTAAGGAGGCGCGGCACACCTTCAGAGATGTGATTACATCTCTGTAACCTGTCCTATTAACCCGCGGCTTTGGATGATTCTACTCCTAATGAATCACTTTTGGCATTCATGGTCTGATGCCTACATCCCTCTCTTTAATTCTTCTTCTTGGGCTTCTGTGAAGGAATCAGTGAGGGTGTGTAACGATCTGGTTGATGACGATCTCGGGCCGGATATCGACTCGTCGTGGACTGAGTATCTGGGAGGGCCTTGTCAGTGTCTTGAGATGACTCGGGCTGAATTTGAGCCTCATGTTCATCAAGCACATCCGTAGTAGCGTCATCGGTTGGAACGTCTTGGACGGGAGTAGATGCTGTGTTGGTGGCAGGCAGAGTGATGGGTAAAGAAGTGTACTCATCATCAGTGGAATCTGTCTCCTCTGGTATACGCAAGCGTAGCTGATTGCGATGAGCTTTGCGTTGAGAACCATTTGCCATGTGCACCAAGTAGGTCGTTTTTCCGAGTTGTTTCCTAATCCATCCTGCTGACCATTCGGCGCGGTTAGACGGGATGGTAATGTTTACCCATACAGCTTGTCCGTTGTGGTAAACATCTTTTTGGATATTGCCTGAAGGTGTCTGCTTTTTCTGTAGGAGTGCAGACAATTCAGTGCGAATTGGCCTGCCAAACATCATCTGCTCAGGGGCGATGTTTGTAGTTGAATGTGGCGACCAGTTGTAGTCGCGTAGAATAGACCGGAGTGCACTGAGTCGATCGTTTTGTCCACTCAGTTTCATCTTTTGCATTCCTTCCTTGAAAGTGCAAACGAAGCGTTCAGCAAGGCCATTGCTTGCTGGATGAAAAGGTGGTGCTGTGATATGGTCGATAGCGTACTTGTTGTAGAAATCGACCATCTCTTTGCTGTTGAATGGTGGTCCATTGTCAGTGACAATTGTTGCACAAGGACCCATCACATCAAAGATGGCGTTCATTTCTTTGATTGTTCTTTTTGCGGTCGTATCATTTCCCATTTGACGTACGAACGCGAATTTTGATTTGGCGTCAATCACTATTAGCCACTTCTCCCCCATGTAGGGCCCAGCAAAGTCAATGTGGAGGCGTTCCCAGGGCTGGTCTGGATCAGGCCAGGGCTGATAGACCGGCGCAGGACGGGGCGCAACTTGACTGCAGGGTACACACTTCTTTACCAGAGCCTCAATGTGCTGGTCAATGCTTGGCCACCAGACATAAGTGCGGGCAGCCTGCTTCATCTTGACAGTGCCAGCATGGGCGTAGTGAAGTTTGCAAAGTGTGAGGGATTGCAGAGGTGGTGGAATCACCACTTGCTGATTGTAGCGGAGTATGACACCATTCTGCTCACTGAGAACATCCTTCTGTCGGAAGAAGGGGAGCAGATGTGCATGGGAAGGCTCCATTTTGGGCCAACCATGTTGAATCCACTTGATCACTTGTTGAAGATCAGACGATTGCTTTGTGGCAGCAATGACATCATCCAGCTTCAGGGGGGAGCGGTCAATCGCCTCCTGCTGGATGGTGTGGATTTTCAGTGAATCTTTGTCACTGAATGTGGGGTCAGGACCCATAGGAAGTCGCGAAAGTGCGTCAGCATTGCCATGCTGTTTTGTAGCACGGTATACAATCTTGTAGTCAAATCCCATCAAACGAAGTGCCCATCTTTGGAGACGGTTTGCTGAGGAAGCCGGGATTCCTTTCTCAGGATTGAAGATGCTGACAAGTGGTCGATGATCTGTGATCAGCTCGAAGTGACGGCCGATCAAAAATTGCTCAAATTTCTTCAGGCCAAACATGATGGAAAGACCTTCTTTTTCAATTTGGCTGTAATTCTTCTCAGCTGGCTCCAGTGTTTTTGAAGCAAAAGCGATGGGCTTCTCTGTTCCATCGGAGTAGCGATGTGAAAGAACTGCACCAACGCCATAGCTGGATGCATCTGTAGCCAGTAGTACAGGCAATTTTGGATCATAGTGTACCAGGCAGGTAGCCTTGGCAAGTGCACTTTTGAGTTGGTCAAAGTTGTTCTGACATAGCTTTGACCATGCAAATTTCTTCCCTTTCTTCTTCAATTCATACAGCGGAGCGCACAGGTCCGTGTAATCACTGAGAAAGCGTGAGTAAAAGTTGATTTTACCCAAGAAGGAGCTGACTTCGTCAGCGTTTGTTGGCGCCGGCATTTTCAGAATGGCAGCCGTTTTGCCGGGATCAGGGCGTTTCCCTTCTGCAGAGATGATGTGCCCCAAGTACTTGACCTCGTCCTTGAAAAATGAGCATTTTTCATGGTTGCACTTGAAGCCAGCATCCTGTAGACGACTGAGCACTTGTTCCAGCGTAGCTAGGTGCTCTTCTTCAGTTCTGCCACTGATGAGTATGTCATCCAGATATGCTGCGCAGTAAGGTATGTCAGCCAGTAGCTGATCCATGATGCGTTGGAAAATTGCGGGCGCCGATGCGATGCCGAATGGCATGCGGTTGTATCGGTAGAGACCGAAAGGAGTGTTGATTGCGAGGAGATCTTTGCTATCTTCCTCTAATTCAACTTGTAGATACGCATCAGCTAAATCCAGATTGGAGAATTTTTCTCCACCATTCATCTTGGTGAATATCTCGTCAATTGTTGGGATGGCATGTTCATCCACATGGATTTGCTGGTTGACTGTGACTTTGAAGTCGCCACAGATGCGTACTTTGCCGTTTGGCTTTGCAACAACAACGATGGGTGCTGCGTAGCCCCGTTTGTTGAAGTCGATTTTCTCCAGGACTCCCATGTCGACGTTGCGTTGCAGCTCTTCCTTTGTAGGCTGCAGTCGAGCAAATGGAACCGGCCGCGGCTTGAAGAAGCGCGGTCGGGCGTCTGGTCGCAAATGTAGCTTCGCTTGAGCTTTATTGCAGCGACCCAGGCCGGGACTGAAAGTAGCAGTGTACTTGTCCAGCACAGCAGTGAGTTTGGACTCGCTGTAGACGCGTTTCACTTGGAGTGGCTTGACATTCACCGGAGGTGACGAGCCATAGTATGTTTCGTTCAGGTCGATTTTGAGAGAATCGATCCAGTTCTTTCCGCAGAGGGATGAACCATCACCTTGAACGAAGTAGAGTGGCAGTGCGTATGACTTGCCATTGTAGTTGACGTCTACTGTACACATTCCTCTGACATGGATCGCTTGTCCAGTGTAGCCAGAGAGCTGGTCGTGAGACTGTGTGAGGCATGGCTTGCCCAAAGTCAGCCAGTCTTGAAATGTGCCAATTGTGACGTCTGCTCCTGTGTCTAGCTCAAACCGGAGGTGTTGGCCATTGACTGTCATGGAGCATGTCTTCGGGGAGCGTAACATGGTTGAAGTTGTATTGATAACCAGCTTTGCAGAAAGCTTCTTTGGTTGCTTTTGCTTCCATTGCTGCCCCTTTTGTTTGTCTTCCACCTTGGACGATGAGCGACAAGCAGCTGCAATGTGACCAGTGCGGTTGCACAGGTTGCAGGTGTCGTTTCGATGCCAGCAGTCTTCACGAGTGTGGTTGATTTTTCCACAGGAATCGCATGGTTGAGACTTTTGCTGAGGTGAAGAGTGTTGAAATGGTGGACGTTTGCCACCTTTTGGTCGGTTGTTCTGCTTGGTAGCCAGCTTGTTAATGGATGAATGTTGAGATGATCCATTCTGGGTCATAGACTGTAGATCAAGTTCTTTCTTCTCTGTGTTGAGAGCAACTTGTCGAGCTGTTTGTAGATCGGGGTCTTCAGCATCAATCAGTCTTTGACGGATTTTGGGATTACATGTGCCAATCATGTACATGTCCCGAATTGCACGATCCAATGGTTTTTCTTGTAGCTTACCAGAAGTGAAGGCGCAGTGACGAGCCAACTCGCGTAGTTCAGTGTCCCATTCCGTGAATGACTGACCCAGCTTCTGTTTGCAGTTCCAGAAGTTGTAGGTGGCCTTCATGATGCTCTTGGTAGCATCGTAGTGATTATTGAGGGCCGACTTCATGTCTTCAAAGGTCAATCTTGGAAGTAGAATGGACTCTGTGAGGAACAGCGATTGCGCAAGTAGGTCAAACGTCTCTTTACCAACCCAGGACAAGAACAACATCTTTCGTTGATTGTTGGGATCAAGCTGAGGAGTCAAGCCATAAGCATTGAAATGGCAGATTAGACGATCTCTGTATGACGTCCACTTGTCCACATCGGGGTTGAAAGCTTCGAATGGAGGGATGCTGGTGGGCGCGGCCACATATGGAGTGCCAAGGGATTGTCGCATAGCTTCGGATCCTGCCGTCGTCGCCATTCTGTAGGTGTGTGAGAGGGCGTGTGATGTCTTCTTTATTCACAACTACATCAACGTAATACAAGTGACTCATAAACCGACTCCTGAGCTGCGTGTGCTTGCTCTTTTAAGGAGGCGCGGCACACCTTCAGAGATGTGATTACATCTCTGTAACCTGTCCTACTAACCCGCGGCCTTGGATGATTCAACTCCTAATGAATCACTTTTGGCATTCATGATCTGATGCCTACAGGCTTGACCATGAGTAGTGTGATCATTTTGTGAGTATTTTCTGGAGTGTAAGGCTGTTGTAGCAACGGTGCAACGTAACGCCAGTGATCGACTGACTGCACCATGCGACCCGCCACCTCCTTGCTCGCATTGGGTTCCAAATCGCCCACCACAGTTGGCTTACAGTCTCTGTGGCTTCCTGCTCGCCCTGCCTCGCATAGCGCGGTGCGATCAAGAATGCAGCGGCGTTCTGATGAGAGGACATTTGTGATCACCGCGCGCGGGACTCTCCACAATGTGTGAACTCGGCGTCCGTTGCTCATCTGCGCTCTTTTAATCGCTACGTTAGCGGCGCGTAGCAATCCGGACGGTGTCGTGATGAATACTGTGCTTGCCTTCATTTTTCCTCGATCGGTCGCTTGGGCTGTGTGGCGTCATCGAACGCGCCCTTCCCCGATTTCGGCGTTGCCGTTGTGTTTGCTCTCTCCTTGTCTTTTTTTACCTCCATTTGTTCATCTTCTTCATCTGTTTCGGGCGACGATATGTCCCAATCGAGCACGCAGTCGTCATCGGCGGACGACACCACCGCGGCGTCAGTGGAAACGTGATCGACGTTCTTCACTCCCTCCATTCTCGTTGGTCAGGTTGGGTCGGCCGTGGGCGTTAATCGTTGGACTTGACTATATGGAGTTGATTATAACAGGAGAACAGTGCTAAACGGGTGCCTCACGGGTGTTGATTTTCGCGCCAGTAAGTTTGACCCACGCCCGCGCGATTTGTACCCTAACCATCTGTGGCGTTTCACTACTCGTGATTACTATATACCGTGAACAACATAAATATACAGCTATGTACATGAGCCCTGCTACCTGTGCTCTCTCCTTCTCACCCGCGCCTGAAGCCAGGTGGCGTCTTTCGGCGTTTAGGGTGCGCTCTAAGGCCGAAACGACCACGCGTTGGAGGCTGACTCTCTTGCTCTTTCTTTTTTACCATGACTAACGGTGAGCTCCAGGGCGACTTCGACGGGCTGATCACACCTTGCCGCAAGTACTGCTGTGTCAACTTGTGCACCGTCTCGCGTAAGGCGAACGGGCATGAGCGCAGCGGCTGTTTGATCGGTTTTGCACTACCCATATCAATCGTATGCACTGCCATATGCGTTTGCCCCAGCTCATTGTCGTCTATCGCGAATGCATTCTCGAACTCAACGATTAACGCTCTCAGTTCCTGTATTTTGCTTGGCGCGAGTGCGCATTTCTCCCAGCTGATGCAGTCGAGGTGGCCACCACGCTCCAACGCTGGCGAGCTGCCTCGCGACGCCGCCAGCTGGACTGTTGCTGTTCGCTCACTAGGCGCGCGCTCCCTATTCTCCTTTTCTGCGCTTTGCGGATGATTGACTGCTTCAATTGTACCGAGTAGCGAGTCATCCTCAAGGTCCAACCGACGCGTGCTCAGGTTGCGCACCCATAACGCGAAATGGCCTTTCTCATCTGGCTGTACCAGGGCTGGCTGCATTTGCAACCCTTTGAATGATCGCTCACTGAACGGCTCAAACAGGATGGGACCCTCTTTCATGCTCTGCATACTGCACTCAGTGCGCAGCTTGATAAGCTGGTCGCAACGACTCAAGATCTGGACTCTTTGTACAAGGTGCACCTTCATCGGCGGGGTGTTTGCTTCTGGCTCTGAGTGGCGCATGGGGCTGACTGCCTCTTTGCTTATCACGTCGCCTAGCCCTTCGGCTGTCAGCGAATAGCCCAGTCGCGACATATAGTTAGTGCCGATGAGTATATCGTGTCCCAACCCGAATTTCTGCACCAGGAACGGCGCACGAATTGTCTTTCCCGTCGGTGCGGTCACTTGCAACATTAGCATACCCAAGATCGGTAGCTGTTGGTTCGTGACAGAGCGCACGTCCAGACCGGGAGGACAATCGACGCAGTCTTTGTTGATATCAATACTGTTGCGCTCATATAATTTTCGCAATAGTTCGTACGACACGATTGAATTTTGCGACCCGGAGTCGATTGGCCCTCGCGTATGCACGCCGTATACTTCAAATGTCACCTCTGGGGAAGGCCCGAACAATGTGCGACCTGCCGTGACTTCGTTTGACATCGAGCGAAATCTCGCTCCCTTGGACGTATACCCAGCCACTATGGTTGGGTCGCGCTCAACATAATCGCGGAAAAGATTCACCGCTTGCTGCGCTTCAGACCTACTGCTTTCGACATCGCGCTGCCGCGTCGCGTTGGCCTTACGACGGTTTTGGGCCTGATTTTCTTTTGGTCGCGCCTCGCCCCGCTCTTTCGCGGGGCACGCACTAGACAGGTGACCCGCCTCCCCGCAGTGCCAACACGTCAATGACGCCTCCTGCTGGTCAGCCTGGCTTTGCGGCTGCGCTTTTTCGTCTTTCTCTGGCGCCGTTTTGTTATTGTTGTTTTGCTGCTTTGCGTAGCTCGCCTTTGCGTTTGGTGCGCCCCCCTGTGCTGAACGGAATACTTGCATATCTTTTTGGTGCTGTTCGATGTGACGAGCGAATGAAACGACGTCCATGAACTCGATGAGGCTACGCTCAAGAGACACCTCGTGACGCATTTTGTAATCGCTGAGGCCCGCTACAAATTGACCGGCCAGCATTCGATCGACTGTACCCTAATCATCGACCCGGAAAACCTGCTGCGCCTGCAGCTGCAGCCGTATGGCGAAGTCATCGACCGATTCGTTTGCTTTTTGGCGCATGTTAACGAACGTGAAATAGTCGGCGTTGAAGGAGCTAGTGCTATCAAACTTATTCGTTAACATCTCGACTGCCGAGTGGAAAGACCGCGCCTGGCTGGGCATCAAGTTGAAAGCCTGCAGCGCCGCGCCACCCAAGTTGTCGCGCAGCACGTTAAGCGCGACTGTCGCCTGCGCGTCGATTCCTGGCGTTTCTAAGCGTACGTTAAAGTCCTTCAACCAGTCAGTGAAAAGTATTTTGTTAGCGGACACGTTGCCGCTGAACTTTTCCAGCTTTGACATCAGTTGGATAGCATTCGGGCAAAATGCTTGGGTGCGCGGTTCGGGCAATCTGGCTATCGGCGAGTAGCGAAACGGTCTTGTCAACGCGTTTTCGGCTCGGTGAGGTGCTATGCTGATCACGCTTGGAGTCCGGGGTAAGGTCTGCTTTAGACCGAGGCCCGCGGGGGACCCGTACCTCGCCAAACGCTCTCCTCGCACGCCGGCCGCCGCCGTCATCTGACCAGTTACGCTTTCGCCGAGCGGGGGTGACTACCTCCCTACCGATGCTATCGGACTGCGCATGTGCATTTCTTCGATCGCTGAGTGCGTCGACCGATTGTCTCCCTCACTATCTTTTATGTCTACTCCTTGCAGCTGCTCTTGGAGCAGTGCGATCTGTTCCTGATCTATCAGCTGCTGCCGCTGAAGCAGCGAATGCGCGCGGCGCATCTTCTCAAACTCAATCTGCTTCTTATGCATTTCCTCCTGTAACTGTGCTATCTCGCCCGATGGCGTCTTGACCCGATTATGAGCTTGCATTTGAGAGCGCAGTTTGCCTCTCAGTGCGTTGTATTCCGCCTGAAGCGCGGCATTTTCTGTGGAGAGGTTCTCACACTGCTGACCTACAGCGTTCGTCTCGCCGCGTGCTATTTCCGCCTCCTCGAGCGCGCTCGTGATTTGACCGTAACACTGTGTTACCTGTTCGGAAAGCTGCATGCATTTCTCGCGAAGCAATGTGATATCATCGAACTGTTCGACTTGCTCACGAGTGATTACTACACTTAACATCGCTTTATCGTCCATTTGTGCCATTTCGACACGTGTTTGCTATTTCCGTGCACGCTTACCCGCACACACACACACCAGGGTAACCTACGCTAGCGCGTTATATTTTTGGATATCGTGGCACCGGTATAAGTGACGATTCGTCTGTCCGGGCAAGCAGTCAGAACAAGCGCGAAAAGAAGAAAAAACTGTTTGCAATGAGGCCCGAAGGCACTGATTCAAACGTCAGATCGATTCGTTACCAACGGTCTGTAGGCACACCGCCGACCGCGGGAAATTTGGGCACTACGTTCGAAACAACGTACGTCACCGTTCCGACGCGTCGCTTGGTCGTCCTATACCGTCGTACGACTTGTCCTTCACCTCTTACGCTAATTTCGGCTCAGCCCCCATTTGTAGGGAGTCGGGCTGTTATCGGGTATTCTTTTACTAGCAATATACCGAAACGACCACCCTACGTCACGAGTCGCACACCGACTGACTAAACTCGTTCGCAACATGGCCACAGGTTGCGCAATCAAGTAAACCATTTTCGGGAATTTCCCTCGTGCCNGCTGCGTAACAGTAAATTTCCCCGTTCCCGCGGGGATTTCCCGTGGATTATCCCCCCCCCCCGTGGCACATCCCCCCGTTCCCGTGATTTGAAATCCCGTGCAAATCGTTCCCCGTCCCCGTAGTTTTCTTCCCCTCCCGCAAACCTTAGTCTGGACCATCTGATCGTACATTTATATACCATTTTCACTTCAAAACGGACACTTTCCAAACCAAGTAGGACACTTTTCAAACCAAGCTGGGACACTTTTCAAACCAAGCCGGACACTTTTCAAACCAAGTTGGACACTTTTCAAACCAACCAGGACACTTTTCAAACCAACCAGGACACTTTCCAAATCAAATCAGACACTTTTCAAATCAAAAAGGACACATTTAAAAAAAACTTGATGCCTATATTTTAATATTGCAAATCTGTCTAAAATTTTGCTGATGTTCTGGAACTTTTGAGAATGTTCCATATTAGAAGTTTCTAGAACATTCGGGAATTTTCTTTGATCCTATATAAGGGTATGCCCTCAGGGCATATGAGTTTCTACTTCAACTAAAATTGCTCTTTGAACCACTTCTACCCTATCCTATTGTCTTCCTTTTGATTACTTTCCAAGCCCTTATTTGCTGCTGTTCTCCCCTTTGCTCCTCGGTCAGCAGTCAACTATGAGTGACCAACAGAACATCGCGCCCCTCAATCGACGACGACACCAGCGTACAACTTTGGCGCAGAAGGAAATCCTCATCAAGCTCGCACTGGTCGAGGGGAAA